>CP139505.1:117218135-117282479 GCA_021014915.2 Artemisia tridentata subsp. tridentata
TTCGAAATTCAAGTCAAAGAAGTCAAATCTCAACTTGATCAAATCGCAACAAGTCAAGTCACAGTTTTTCAAATTGCAACAAGTCAAGTCGCAATTAACCAAATCGCAATAAGTCAAATCGCAAGTGTCAACTCGCAACGTCAAATCGCAACTGGTCAAATCGCAATCAGTCAAATCGCAACAAGTCAAATAGCAACTTGTCAACTCGCAATTAATCAAATCGCAATTTGTCAACTATAACTCAAATCGCAAAGATCAAATCGCAGGCACCAATAGGACATTTCTGCCAAATCCACAACTCTGTAATCACGTTGACATTTATTGAAAACTTTAGCTGTGTAATATGTATGCTCGTGAAAAAGTCAACCCCGTAAGTTTTAGTTGTCCAAAGTCCAAATCCAATCTTTTTCCCATAATAAGCCAATATTAAATCCAGCAACCTTATGCCATTTTATAGCCAAAACAACCAACGTACAACATTAACATTCGTGTACCCCAACACAGTCCAACAATATTTCGATTAAAACCAATCGCAGCCCAAATATGGTTGCTAATTTTCGGAGAGGCCCATTTCAAATCCAACAATACAAATGATAAGCCCAATCACTCACAAGCTTAACCCTAAATATTTGCACATATAAACATCCATTAACAAGACACAATCCCTAATTTCCCGTAACCCTAATCACATCTTACTACTCTCCGCCCCCCTGCTTCTCTCCTCAAACGTAGCCAAACTAACATCACATATCATCACAAATAATCCGATTGACTGATCTTCAATCAAAGAACATGTCTCACTAATCCGATACTCACAAACACAAGAACAATTATACCGAGACCTTTTTCTAAAGTTGTTGCACTTATTCGAATCAAGAAGATGCACAAGAGGCTTCAAGATCTAATAATAGGTCTTGGGTAGGTTTGACATATGTTGTTTTCGATTTGTTGTTGTGTCATGAACGAATTAAAGATAAAGGTATAACACTCTTGTTATATTTTCTTCTTTAAATTTCGGATATTAATCAAGAAAGTTAAATCTTTTTCACAGATCTATGATGTATTGTTCTTTCGTGGTATGATCTTTTAAGGTATATGTGCTTATAGTGCCACACGAAAAAGAACTAACTGAGATCTAGATCAAATTAACTTGTTTTGATTGAGTCTAAACGAATCGGAGAAAGACAAATAACATAAGTGTTATAATTCTTATCTCTATTGATTCGGATAGTCACTGAAGTAAGGCTTCAAGTATCTTGATCGATGATGAGTTTAATTTCTTTCGTGTGTTTGACTTTTGAGGAGCTCGATTTATCTTTGATAACCACGAAAGAAAGAAAAACTGAGATCTTGTAGTTATGAATCATTTTGATTCGAGTAGGATATTGGAGTTGTGATTAAAGTGGTTAATGAAGTTGTGTATAGGATAGTTGTGGATTTTGGATGTTCGTCGTGGCTGTGGTGACGTATTTAGTTGTTAGATGTTGGTCTTGTCTAACATTTTTCTTTGATGAATGGTTTTGTTGTTAAGGTTGAGGTCTGTTGGACAAGTCCCAACTGGGTTTAATGGTTGAGGTCAAATGGTCAAATCGCAGTTGACATTTGATTTTGGCAGCATGCCGTTTTGATTTGGTTGATAATAGGTATTATACACAAATCGCAACATTCAAATAGCAAACTTCTTGGTCAAACATCAAGGGCAAACAGACAAATCGCACAGGACAGAAATGTCACTTTCCTGTCTCTTGTCTTTTTCCCTTTTCAGCTACAAATCAAACTGCAACCAAAGCCCTCGCCAAATCGCAACATATACATTCCCAAGCTCACTCAAAACGCAACCAAGAAAGGCGTGTGCAACCTAATTCTGGGTTTTCACATTTTTGACTAAGTAAAGAAGTTACATGAACCTGGTGACTACGACCACAAGATTCTGCTAACAATCCTTTGTTTTGACCAGTTTGGATACACAACCCTGTTTAGAAACTGTTGAACAACAAAAAATAAGATAAAAAATCAGATATGAAAGAAGTGGTGACCACAGCTTCAATCAAGGAAATCCGTCCGACCCCTTAAACACACAAACCAAATCCTTAAACCGAAATCATAACAAACAGAAAAATTGTTTTAAAATGGACTTAATCCACATTTAACCACAAATGGACTGAAAATAATGGACTTGTAACCCAAAGTGGACATGTACATGTAAACGAATTTAAATAGTAACTCAAAATGAAGTGATGTTCGAACCAACTAAAATAAATAAAAACGAGGAGCACACACAATCAATCGAACCTAACCATGGCTCTTGATACCAATTGTAAGATATAACATATTGATTGTGTGGATCGGGTGGTCTTGGATTATGGAAGAACAAATCCATGGTAAGAGTTTTTAGAGAGAGAGTAGTGAGAGAGTGGGAACTTGAGAGAAACTTTGTAAGATTAGATTGAAGGTGCAAGAGTTATAACACTTTCGACACTTGGGAAGGGGTATATATACTATCTAACATATGGTGCCCCTAGTGGGCTATGGAGTGAGTTGACAGTGGGTAAAGACCCGACCCACTCCACAAATATAAATATAACTACACTAATAATACTAATAATAATAATAAGCTTACGAGCTATATAAATGCTAAGTAGATACTCGGGGTGACCGAGTCTTCACATGAATATTTATATTCCTAACAGACACATTAATGTAAAAATGTTTGTTGGGTTTAATAGATTTGATGATACAAAACAAGAAGAATGAAACATGAGGGACTATTTGTGACAAAGAGGAAAACTACAAAGATATGAAGTTAAAGAAGATATTTTAGGAAGGTTCTTAATAAAATATCTTCATTATTAATAGTTATCACTCTGTAAACTTAGTATCTCTATTATATAAAGAGATACAGGGAATTAGTTTTAGATATGGGTTAAGATGTAACTCCATCAAAAGTGTGTGTGTGTAAACCTAGGCGTATGGTTCTTGTATTAGACACCTAGGGTTTGTGTTTGGTTTAAGCCTCAAGGATCTTTAATCCCTGTTAGAGTGTAACCGTGCTATACTTGATGACATAGCATTGGGGCTGTTGGTGTTGTTAGTTTTAGAGATGAAGACGAATAAACCTTGTAGCAATAATAATGGTTATTAGTTTGTTATTCCGCTGTGCATCGTATTGTTATTAATCGTTATTATTGTGTGATCCGTAGATGAGGTCTAACCAACCTCGAGTTTTAAACGATCCTCATAATTGGTATCGGAGCTTAGGGGCTCGTGATCGTGGGATTCAACAAGGTTTCGTTGGTCGAAGACGGAAGAAAAACTCGTAAAATCATATCTGGTTCAATTTTCGCAACTTTCTGCAGAGCAGTTTTGCAAAGGCAATATCTCATTCGTTAGCCGTTGGATCGGGCTAAAATTTTTGCTGGAGGTTCTCTATATATCAAGGAAGATTCTCACTGGAGGGATCTTCAATCTAAGCCTTTGATTGAAAGATATGGTGTCTCAAAGTCTGCTACAGAAACATATTTGTAAGTCGGATATGGTTCGTATTCTCTAAAACTGACTACAGAGCTGTTTTTGAACGGCGATAACTCCTTTGTTAACCGTTGGATCGGGCTGAAATTTTTACTGGAGATTCTTCATATATCAAGGTACAATTTCACGGAAGGGATCCTAAATCTGAGCTCTCAATCGTAAGTTATGATGTCTCGAATTCTGCTGCAAAAACATATCTTTTAGTGACACTAAAATGCGTCGTCTGGATACTTAAAAAAAAGAAAAGAAAAAAAAATAAATTTCAGATTGGAGTAGATCTGGTAATCGATTTGTTTGAAGGTTATAACTGTTGTGGTTGATGAGCCTGGTATTATGAAGTTGCTGGTAAACAATGAGTTCCTATAAGCTCATAGGATTCTAATAAACCCTCACCTAGATGTTGTGGTGATTAAAGTTCTAGTGATAAAGTCGAATGTAGCAAAATCCTAATTTTGGTCAGTTACTACTGCTGCTATGTTTTGTTCTACTGCTAAAGGAAACTTACTACTGCTTTTGAGTTTTTACTACTGCTACGTTTTGAGTTTCTAATGCTAGAAGCTTTTTACTATTGCTGAATATAGTAAGTTTCTACTGCTCGACTTAATTTCTACTGCTACGCTAGAGTGATTCTACTGCTGTCATGTTTTTCTGTTGCTAGCGTTATTTGTTACTACTGCTTCCTATCAAACTTTCTACTGCTACGCTAGAATTAATACTGCTGCTAGAAGTTTGAGTTTCTGCTGCTATACGTTTTTAATACTGTTCATGATCATTGTGCTGCTATTCGAAGTATATGTTGTTTGGTCATGAAGATTACGAGTAGTGAGGGGAAGCATATATATTGGAGATTTGGAACAAGTTGGTTCCAACACACACACACGGGGAAGACACACACGAGGAGATTTTTGGTTTTGGTTACTGATCTTAAAGGATTAAAGGCTTGTTCTTATTTATTCTTATTGGCGAAGACGATTATTTGTTATTTATCTGAAGATGAAGTGGAATTTTGCGAGGTTCTGTTTTATTATATCTTAAGGTGGGTGTTACACTTTAAAGATAACTTGTTCGTTCATTCAAGTGACTATGAATTGACAAACACTTAAAGGAGTTACATTGTAGTGCTCAGTGTCTCATTGAAGATGAGTTTAATGTCAACAGATTGCGGTCTCCCTATACATCGATTTGGGTATACGTTCAAAGTCAGTTTTAGTACAAGACATAAGACACAAGGTTGGTTTATTCTACTTCAGCATCGAATTAGTAATGGTTAGTTTTCTTCATCATTCATAAAGTCTACAGAATTGGAGATTCAAATGGTTAACATATGGGTTTCAGGGGAAGCTTAAATGTTCAAATGCTTAACCATCTATATGCTACATCGAGGTAAACACTCTAAGTATCATACTACTGTTAGGCTTAATGATTCTACTGCTAGAGTTAGTTTCACCTGCTTATATTATCATGTGTTTAACCATTTGATGAACATACACCACTCGAGGGGAAGTTCATATTTGTATACGTTCCCTATTTGTTGGTAACAAAAAGGGGAAGAGATATTGTGGTGGATGGCATGGATTAAGGGGAAGACAAAATTGTCTCATTCATGGTGAGATTTAATTATCTCAATTTCTCTACTTTGTCTAGGGAAGTTTGTAAAAGAACGTGTTTGTTTTGTCATCATCAAATAGGGGAAGATCGTTGGGTTTTATAGATTTGATGATACAAAACAAGAAGAATGAAACATGAGGGACTATTTGTGACAAAGAGGAAAACTACAAAGATATGAAGTTAAAGAAGATATTTTAAGAAGGTTCTTAATAAAATATCTTCATTATTAATAGTTATCTCTTTGTAAACTTAGTATCTCTATTATATAAAGATATATAGGGAATTAGTTTTAGATATGGGTTAAGATGTAACTCCATCAAAAGTGTGTGTGTGTAAACCTAGGCGTATGGTTCTTGTATTAGACACCTAGGGTTCGTGTTTGGTTTAATCCTCAAGGATCTTTGATCCCTGTTAGAGTGTAACCGTGCTATACTTGATCACATAGCATTGGGGCTGTTGGTGTTGCTAGTTTTAGAGATGATGACGAAGAAACCTTGTAGCAATAATAATGGTTATTAGTTTGTTATTCCGCTGTGCATCGTATTGTTATCAATCGTTATTATTGTGTGATCCCTAGATGAGGTCTAACCAACCTTGAGTTTTAAACGATCCTGACAATATCTGTTGTAAGCCTTCTTAAGGGTATTCAATTCAGGAACAACCTTTGTAAGGATTAGAGAGGGTTTTCACACTATGTTGTTAATTCTCTCGAAGTCTGAGCCAGTAAGTGCTGGAAATCCCGCCAAGGAGATTCCTTTCATGAATCGATTCCTTAAGACGTGGGTCTTTACTTGGATTTTATCCATAGTATTGATAACTGTCCCTCAACGGTATTCGAACGGCTGATGTGCCCGACCAAGGTGAATAGAATCAAGACATTCATCAGTAAAACAATCATAGTGATCTATTGTCTAAGAAACGTTCACCATGATCGATTGGTAATTTCAACTAACATTATCTATGCAGGTACTGATGTAAGTCCCCTTGGAGAAAGACCATACACCATCATATACATCAACATCTTCACCTCCACATACTCATACTTATTAAGTTCATCCTCAACAAGATCAAATCAAAGATTGTTCAAAGACAAAAGATCAAGTTAAGACAATGAGTTATGCCAAAGACAAAGAGCTAATCAAGAAGTCAAGAACAAGTTCATGAATCAACTGAGGAAGACATAAGTATGAAGTTCAAAGCCTTTCCAAGAAGTATGAGTATGTTGGAAAAGACGACACTGCAAACCTGTGAAGATGTTGATCAAAGGCAAGAAAGATCAAAAGACGCTACTTCGAAGATCACAAAGCGTGAAGGAACAAAGAATCAAGACTATTCTATGACGACACACAAAGTTCAAGAACAAGAAGACTAAAGACCTAATCATGTGGAGCATCATTTGAATGACCACCCCTTAGGGGGAGATTGTTAGCGTTAAAGAAAAGTGGCGGTCATTCTAGTTATAGGAACTTTGTAAACGTGTTATAGAAAATATAGTAGAATAGTCAAAGGGCTTGTGGATTGGATTAATCTAATAGGTTAGTAATTATATATAAGTTAGTCTCTTATGTAAAGTCCAATCCAACCCAATCCAAGCCCATAACCAAGCCCTTTAGGGCGTCTCTTTCCAAGTATAAAAGCACACCAAGGCCTCATTTGAGGTGTGTGCTTGAGTGTATAAGTGTGTGTTTTTATATATGAAATTCTCTCTTCATCTCTCTACTTTCTCTCTCTAGCTCGACACATACATGCTTCTCTCAAGTCACCATACGTGCTTAATATTGTGTGATAACGTTGATAGATCTAAGTTCTCACACATTATTATTTTGGGCTTTTAGTGACGACATCCGTCGTCGCTAAAATTTTTACACATTGAAATATTGTTATTATATTTTTTTTATTCATTTTAAATAAAAATAAGATATGTAAGACGAAAATATTCATTAAATAATTTGCATACTTTTAGCGACGACATTTGTCATCGCTAAAAGTTTTGGCAGGCTCGGTTGGAGTTAGGAGGGAATTATCAAAAATGAAAATCAAAAATTAAAATGGAAAATCTTGTCGCTAAAAATGTGGGTCCCACAGTCAACCAACCGTATATCAGCATGATGCGTTGAAGTCAAAGTCAATGAATAAAATATTGTCGTTTTGTGACTTTTAGCGATGACATGTGTCGTTGTTAAAAGGTTGCTGTTGGCGATTTCTGTGTTTGTTGTAGTGGATGTTGTGAAGTTGTGATTGCGTTACCTTATCCATCGGAATGCTTAGAAGTTTAGAACATCAAATGTTAATAAACAAAATTATTAGTTGCACATGTTTAACTAAATCGTGTTAGATTCAGATAATGTTGAATGAAAACTAGCAAACTTTGAAGCTAGAACAAAAAGAATACGATCGACTTGAACAATACACCAATGTAAGAGTTGACTAACCTTTATGTTATCTAAACAAGCACAAAAAAAATACCCCTCAAACTTTTCTTTCTATATATAATCCAACGTTGAGGTGACAAAGATTACCATTAATTTAAAGCTATATGTATGTCTGTCGATATAGACTAGAAAAAACAATACGACTAAATAAGAATCCATTCGGTTTAGGATTTGCATAGCCGACTCACATGGCTTCCATCCTAAAGAAAAGACACCCTCGAAGCAGAAATAAAAACCCTCTCTTTCTCATGGATTACTTATAGAAACAGGAAATTTAACTTAGATTGGAATGTATGGATCTATGATCCTATCTTGGCATGTAACAGCATCTTGTAAATTTCCTCATCTCGAGCTTCTTGCTTGAGTTTTTTAATAAAATCTTGCTGTTCAAAAAAAGAGAAGGTTAAGGAATTGCTAATATCTTTAACAGATAAGTTTTAGGCATACGTTTCAGATCTCCATATCATTTCTTTATACTTATTTTATACCCCGTATATATACTATTTAGCACTTCTTACTCGATCTTTCTGTGTTAACAGCGAATTTTGCAGGATCTCTTCCGTGCGGAATCCATATGTATAGAACAAAAATGAAATCGCAAAGTATTTGGATTGCTGTAACCAACCGCGACGTTTACTAAAATGCAGTTCATTATATCTCTATGTTATTAAATTAAGTTGTTTTGACAATTTCTTTTCTTCTCGAAATCATTTATATATGAATCTGACATGCGTTACGCGCCCTTGATAATATTTTTAGTTTTAATGATATCAGTAATATTGTTTATGTTCTGCTAGCAAAGCAAATTAAGCTTAATTGCATCTGATATTACACAAATTAAAGGCCAAACCTTAATATAATCCCGCGGGCTGGGGAGCCCTATGTTTTTTTTAAGAAAGAATTTATTAACAAATTTGCAATAACCTAGACAGAAGAACGACTTTAATATGAATTACAAGCAAATATTGAATTGGTGATCTTTTGTACCCAAGCATACGTCCTACTTCAAGCGGGTGTGTTTAGTTGGTGAAAAATATCACATTTTTCGAGGAAATTTTTCATAAGAAAAAGGAAAAAACTGCAAACCCATTTATTCACATTTTTTTCCAACAATTTTCAAAAAAGTGAAATTCTCGCTTTCTAAATTTTGACTAGAAAAATGAAAAACCGAATATATCATTCACCACTTTTTTCTCTCCAACAAAAAAGATACGGGATTTCCCAATCTACCATTCAAGTATCTCATTCTAACCCTAATTACAATTATTAACATCTCCATCCTCAAAAATGGAAAAATGGAAAGACGTAACTCCATCTTGTGAGCGGATGTATTATTTATGCCCAATCGTTATGCAATACACTTCCTTGCCTACTTCCACTGTTCCCATCCCCCCACACACAAATTCCCCACCTTCGGCTCAACCCACTACTCGCTTTTGTGTTGGTTCTAATCGTCCTACACAACATTGAGAGGATTGTTATACACTTTGAGGATATTAGTCCTTTATAACGTGTGTGTATGATACTTTGAGTGAATATGATTAAGTATGCGGAATCTACTTAATCACACTTAGAAGGATATTGGTTATTGGAAATGGAACAATGGTGGTTGTTGAATTTGATAATGAACACAGAATGTTTAACACCAAATGATTCAATATTATTAAGAATAATACGAGTGATCTTCACTATCACTAGGGTTACAAAACCTTGAATCTCTATTACAAAGAAAACTATTTCTGTTATGTTCAACACAATGTATGTTTTCTAAGCTTTCAACTAGTCACTATTCAACTTACTTAGACACTCTTATATTTTCTCTTAAAACTTCTTATATCTAAGCTAAGATCTCCCTTTTATTGTCCAAAGGAGATCTTTACAATATTGATAAGTCTTGTCGAACTACTTGCATGTTATGTGTGTCAGTCCCTAAGATACAACTTGTTCTGTGTATTCAACATGTTGACTGAACACATATATAAGATATTATCTACCGTATATATTTGACTTTTATACACAAATATCGTATACATACTTATCCATCCAGCAGTAGTATATGCGACACATATCCATTCAGCAGTAGGATGAGTCACTCCAACAGCAGTATCTGATACACTAACAGTATAATCTTGCGGCAGTAGAAACTCTAACATTAGCAGTAGAATCTAATACACTAGCAGTAGTATCAACACTTAGTGTATTTCCTTGAGCAGTACTAACCTTATGAACATTTAATTCCCAATACTAATCTTCAGAACATTTAATTCCCAACAATCCTCCCCTAAACTTGTGATTTATCCCAAATCATCAAGTTTCTTCTGAATTAAATGAGGATTGTGAAGATCTTTCAAACACTACATGGCCAGACTCTTGATCTGAGCTTTCCTTTGTTCTGTAAGATTAAGTATCTTTCTGACTAACTCATCTGCGATCTGTGAATCACTTTCAGCAATAACATCATCTTCTTTATCTTGAACATTAACAGTACCTTGCTTAGGCTCCATTCATTGCCTAAAAGATGGTGCAATTTCCTTGGATGGAGGAATTATAAGAGGCAATGGTGCTGTGTATCTTGGATGCTTGAAGCCTGATATTATATTCCCTGTAATCACTCCAAGAAGTCAAGTCATCTCTCAGCAAGCCGTGCAAGTGATGAACAAACGTAGTGAACTGAAATTGAAACTGAAAGAACTTAGAAAGAACTTTCTCCATTTGAATTGCTTTATCCCTTCTGAATATATATAATACTCCGGAATCTTGTCCAAATTTCCAATATGATCTCAAGACAGAGCTTTATAATTTTAAGTCAAAGATGTCCGAACATGAAGAAGAGAGATGAAAGAGCTTATTTCCAGCATCCATCAACTGAAATTGGAGCTTGTTGAAGGCGAAGCTTCCATTGTAGGGAGAGATCCATCAACTGCTGCTGAGCCAGGTGTGGGAAAAGACAAAAGCATACAAGATGATGATGCTTTTACTAGACTCATGCACTTCTTGAATTTGATCAATTTGGGTAATTTTCCTCCCCAATCTTTCTTCTTTGTTTGATCAATTTAAACTTCCTCCCCTGATTCTGAGCATACACAAACACAATCTTTCATCCTCTGATAATCTTCCTCCCCAACATTTTCATCAATTTGGGCAATTTTCATCCCCTACATTTGGTTAATATTCCTCCCCTGTTTGGAAGATCTCTCACCATCAACTGAACTTGACTCTTTTATCAGACAATGTTGTACATAAAGCCATCAATTCCTTAAATTTCAATCTGCTGCCCTCATCACTTCCAGGTGTGTTAACTCCTGTAAGAGGTGAATCATGGGGCAATAACTCATAATCCATCATTAGATGGATTTCTGAGCCATTATGAATCCAAAAGATTTTAAGAAACTTTTGACTTAGCAGTATGAACTTGATTTTAATGAAAAACCATACTGCTTAACAACCATTTTGAAGGGATTAAGTGTTGTAACAGACACTTAATCAAGATTTCGGTTTAATTTAACCTCCGGTTGTGTGAGAACCAATGTATTCAGTTATAAATAACTGCCTGTGTACAGATAAACCCATTCAAAGGGCTTTCTTGACAGGTTTTCCAGCTCGTGGCAATTGTTGCCTCTAACACAAGTGTTAGATTCACTTTTGCTCACTGTTCTTTCTATCAGATGTCCTTAGACTTGCTCATTATACTAATTAAAGTATAAAATGATAGAAAGTGAGTTGAGACAGTTACTATCTGACCAACTTAGCCATCAAGTCAATGTGAAACATCATAATCAGGTTTCAAGTAAGAAGTTTTAAAGAATCAATTAACTTAGGTGTAAACCTTTGTTAATGAATTCCCAAACTCTGTCCATCATGAACGTATTATGTCAGTAACTTGTATCATTATTCTGCTGCTCATACATTTCACTAGAAACTTCCTTTGTGCTCAAATGTTCATACCTGAAATTGTTAGTCCAAAACTAAAAAAAAAATGCAAAGCATTTGGCTTATAGCAGTATTATCACTAGTACAAAAATGGGATTTAGTCACACATGCTGTTTTTCGAACAGCCACACAGTCGCTTTTTTGTGTGACTAAATGTACCAGAATAAAATAAACAGCCATACTTGATCCGACTTGTGTGACCATTTCGGAATTACATCTGAGGCTACAGCCACACATTTGAAAATTTTCGTGACTATACGTATCTGGTAAAAAATATTTTGATTTTTTAGTCACTTATAATTTGGGACGTGTGACGGATACAAATAAGTTTGAAACATTAGTCACACTATATATATACTTATGTGACAAATATATGTCACGCAATTGAAAAGTGTAACCAAAATCCATATATGGTCACACGAAGTAATTATGTATGTGGCTAAATCATATACTCAAGTTTGTCACACATTATTTAAACGTGACTGCTAGTTTTTGTTGAAAATTTAGCCACATATGAATTTGAAATGTGTGACAACTGAAAAGTAAGTTTGAAGCATTAGTCACGATATACATTTAAAAGTGACAAATATATGTCACACACTTGAACAGTGTGACCAAATGTCATATATAGTCACACTAACACTCTGTTCTCAAGTATTTTTTTTAGAGTGAAATGGAAGTAAATGAAATCAAAGTAAAGAAAATGATGTGAGAGGAAGTAAATGTAGTGAAAATAATTGTGTTCTTAAGTTTGGAGTGAGAGGAAGTAAATGTTACACTCGGTTCTCAAGTTTGTAAATGGAAGTAAATGAAGGATCACAAAAAAAAATCATGTTCTCAAGATTTTGGTTGGAAGTAAATGGAAGTATACATATATATTTTTAAAAAAATTGAATAATACGATAAGACTATTGTCCTCCTCAGTGTTTGTTTACAAAGTGCAATGGTTTGATGAGATGTAAGAAATGTGAAGATTCAAGGAGAATGATATAAATGGTCATGATCAAAGCTTTATTCTTGCTAGGATTGAGGTTATACGCATTTTATACTCGTTTTAGGAAAAAAAAAAGAAAAGAAAAAAGAAGATGGAGTGTACTAATTATGTGGTTCATTAATTTGCTTATATGTAGAGTTTTGTTATTAGGATTCTTATGTCTTGTGATACCCATATATAGTGCTTGAATCTAATTAAGTATAGTTTTATTGATAAAAAGAAAAGGAGACTGTATATTGTAACTATTTTCTTATCCAAGAAGGAACAACGTAGATATTCACGATCCGTTTGATGTCATTCCTTGTGAAATAAGATAGTAATGTCTACTTTGCATGTAGTACTGGACACTTTGAATGATATCTAAAATCCATTGTATTACTCATAAAATGAAATCCTTATTATTGGTATGAGTCTCTCTGTACAAACAAGCTATAAAGATGCGTGGTTTTGCGACCTTACAACAGGTTTTACCTCTCGAGGGATCTCAAAAGGCTTGCAATCCCCACCAGGCAGTGTACCTAACCGATGTAGTATAGTGAAGTGGAAAGTACCGGGGGATTGATCATTCTCTAGGGGAATAGTGTCGTTAGGATTGAAAAACTACTCTAATAGGTCTAAGGGTGAGGGAAGATTCTTTTTGTATTTTTATATTTTTTATATAAAAGCAAGTAAAATCTCGGGTTTTAAGGAGTGGGCGGAATTAGTTGCTAGTCAACTAACCCAAATGACTACAAATGCAAATAAAATAAAATAACTGAAAATGAAAAGGTTGTGAAACTTATATGGGGATAAATGTGTTTACTTAGATTTCCTTACTCCCTAACTATCTTTTACCGGTTGATTAGTGTGTATTAATTGCGTGGATGACGGGTGTATTCCTTAATACCAATCGTGGGGTGGCGTACGTACTTCCCCAACTCTACAAGCTCCTACTTCACTCCTATGTCGAGCCGACTAAGAAGCTCCTAACATGGGATCACTAGAATTCGCTCATGCATTAAATACAACCATCAAAACCTTAGTACGCATTGGTTCATGTTTCTTAAGACGTTCAAGAAAGTTACCGAATAGGAGGTTAGCCAGTTTTCTTAAGCCTAACATCGATAAACAATCATCCCATACAATTAATAACACACTAATAACCAATAATCAATAGTTAGGTTTCATTAGATCTAAGCAAACACAAGATAAATCTAGCCTAGCATGTTAATTAAAAGACAAGAACAAGATATAATCAAACAACACATAGACATATTGATTGATTAAATGATTACTTTTCTTCAATTAAACATGGGAGATCCAAGGGTATAAAAACCCTTAAAAATGGCAGAAATTCGTCTTAGGGTTTCTCCTCACAAAGTTGCACACTAATGACAAAAAAATTGCAAAACTATATATAGAACTTAGTAGCTGACGGCGTCACGTTATAGATCTTGACGCCGTCACCTCGCCGTGGCTAGGGTTCCCGGATGGTCTTCCTGACGCCGTCCCTCTTTAATCCTCCAAAATCCTCCCTGGCTTATCAAGGCTTGACGCCGTCAGAATAAAGCTTGACGCCGTCTCTCTTTAGCTTAAACCGTGATGGCCTTGATCACCTTAAAGGGTGACGCCGTCAGAATTTCCATTGTAAAACTCTCTGGCGTGTCACGTGTATTTTTCATATCCACCTCTTTTGCCAAGCCATGACGCCGTCAAGAGCAATACTTGACGCCGTCAAGTGTACTTTTCCAGCAGCTTTGGAGACTTTGTCGTTTTCTTCACTTTTATGCTCCAAAAACGTCCAAAATGCTTCCTTTTCCAGATTTCTTCTCCAAAGTACCTAAAATGACAAAAGGAACGATTTAGGGCAATATTTGATCAAATAAATACGATTTAGGGCTTAAATGACCCCCTAAAAGCGGTACACTTTTCGCTTCATCAAATACCCTTACACTTGAGATTTGCTTGTCCTCAAGCAAATGCGCTTTTATTCTAATCAAAATACAAGTTAGGGGTCATTTAATGCTAATATAAAAGTAATTACAACAAATAGTCATTCCACTTTAATCATAATAAGCACGGAGATTACAAACTAGCACCTCACAAGTAGTGTTTAGATACTCACATCTCTCAGGTTTCATAAAAGTATATCTCATAAATGAAAACGGATAATATCTCTCACTACCTGTCATAGCAAATAGATTACCATAGGCTTGGGAAAGGATCAAAAACCTTCTCCACTAGGCGTAAGCACCTAAGATAAACTATCAAAGAGGGCTTTTAAAAGGGTTATAACGTTAGGTGTAGGGATATGATAAACACGGATTTGTTGGATAAGGGATATTTTACTAGTGGCGAGTTAAAGATCTTGATTAATTACATGTACAATATGGCGTTGCTAAGCCAAGACTAGACTCGACTTAAGCTAAAAACAAAATAACAAAAACATAAAATGAAACGGGATGGTAGTCCGTATGTTTTTTCTACTTTTCTTTTTCTCATTTTTTTGTATTTTTCTTGATTGAATTTTTTTTTTTTTTCTTTTTTTTTTTTTTTTCTTCATACACTCTTGCCCTACCATCCAAAATAATACATCATAGGGGCGTTGCATTCCCCTTACACTTGAACTTTTACATAACTTTAGAAATAACTATTCTAATGACTCGAATTAAGATAATCGAAAAACTTGGAGTACTTTTAAAATATTTAGCACATATGGGGGTAATAATGTTCTTCTTCCCCATTACTCCATTACACTAGTACTTTACCCATGAGTCCCAATTGTCCCAAAACAATATGTACAAGGATATGATTTGACTTAGCAACCATGTAATCAATTAGATAATTAACTAAGGGTTTAAACAAATGTTGTCACAATAATGCACTAAAAATGAGTGCATACAAGGTAGGCTAAGGCGATTTGGGTGTACATTTAAGTGGGGTGTAACAAATTCTTCCTTTAAGTAAAATGCTTAAAGTTAGAAATGAAAAGATAGGCTCTGAGGGGTGTACTAGGGGTATCGTGTACTAAAAATGAGTACAACGCAAAGGGTGTGGGAGAATTACTTGACCAATGTAGCCAATGTAATTATAACAAAAACACAGGTGTAAAACAATGGGTTAATCCTAATGCCTCTTATCATGTAGTAAATCTAACTACACGAATGTAGTCTCACTTGTGGCCTCGGAATGGTCCTAATGCAAGTTCTAGAATCTATGTGCTACCGATACACACATCATAGCATAAATGCTTTTCCTACCAATTCTAGGGGCGAACCTCACATATTTGGGGGTGGAAATTTTTTTTTTGTGGAACGGTTTTGTGCTAGTCATATAACTTCCTATCCGTGAGACGCTCATTAAGATCAAAGTTTCACTCCTATATGTTGTAAAAAATTTAAAATTTGGCACTAAAATTGCCCTAACAGGTATTTATCTCAGTTTTATTACACATCTACCATTAAACAAACGAAAAATCAAGCGTAATAGCATTCTCTAAAGTATCGTATTTTACCCCCCCCCCCCCCTTACACTTAAGATGAACATTGTCCCCAATGTTCAAATAACAAGATGTAACAGTAAATAAGGTAAAAGAATGAAATCAAATACTCCCCTGATTCGTTTGGTGGATAAAGAGGTAACATGGTTAGATCTTCTTCCAAGAGAATGTAGAAGCTCCAAGACAAATGCATCGCCAAAAGCTAGATTCCACATACATTTCCTTGTCCAAAATAACCTGTTAAACCTGAGAAAACAAATACGAAAACCTGCATAACATCGGCGGGATAAATTCTATATAAGGATATAATGCTTGTGGAATGATAATTTTGCAGATTCCTGGAGTTTATAAGTTAGAGATTTAATAAAAACTTTTTATGAAAACAAAACTTTCAAAAATTTCAGAAAATTAAAACCTGACGCCGTCAGGTTGTAAAGCCTGACGCCGTCAGAAATGATCTGACAGAATTCTCATGTTAAGTTTCCGGAAAATTTCTGGAAAAACCTATACCTTACTTCCTGGAAATCCTACAAAATATCATTATGACTCGATACAAGCATTTGACTCAAACAATTACTAATATGTATGTTAATTTAATATTGTTATTATTCATGTTCATTTGTTCTAATAAACCGATTTGGATTTCCCTTACACTTATCTTTTGCAAAATACCTTTATATGTAGTTAAGACGAAGTTAAAAACAAAATAAAGCATTTTCACAATTTAGTTTTGAACATGAATCAATAATAATAAAAATTAAACATACATACGGAAGCAAATAAAATCAAACAAACAAATAAATAAACACACAAAGCAAATAAAGCTTGGGTGCAATAAAGAAAACCAAGTGTCACAAATGTTTAAAGGCCAAAAGATGCCTAATCCTAAACTATTACAGACCAAATTGTTCCGAATCATACAACCATATATTAAATTGTTTAAACATCATAACATCAAATCAAACGATCACTGGGGTGGGGGACCTTGGCGATAGTCGTAGTTTGGAGGGAGGTGCCCGTAGTACCCATATGGTGGGTAGTCCTGCTCACGTCCAGGGAAAGAGTCAATCTGCAGGTGTGGGTCCAACTGATCACGCGTAGATAAATGATGCATCTGTCGAATAGTGTGATCATACATCCAGTCGAACCTCTCGTCAACCCGGGTCCTCCAAGTATCAACCTGGCCCATCCAGGCCCCCTGGTGAGCCTGCCAATCCCCTCTGCTTATGTGCCGGTAGTAATCTGCCGTACCAGCCTCGTAACCCCCATGTTGCTGCTGCTGATGCTCCTCCTCCTCATCATCCCCACCACCATCATTCTCAGCTCCGTCTGGATTATACCACATAAAGGTCCCATCATCCATCTCCATAACAACCTCCATCTGCTTCAGGGACCTAACCTTTACTGTCCTGCATGCATCACCACCACTCAAATACCTCATGACCTCGGGCCTGAGGACTCCATAGGATCGGGCCAGCCGGGTGACAAACATCCCACCATAAATCCTATCTCCTTCCCTTTCCCCAACTCCACCATTCAGAAAGCTAGCTACCCAAAATGGGATGTTGCAGTAAACCTCATCTGAGTAAATGGTGTACAAATAGAAGAGGTCTGAAGCAGTGACACGGTGGTGAGAGCTGTGGCGCCCTGTCAAGCTGTAGGTGAGACATCTATGGGTCAACTTAACCCTAGGTTCCCTGATTTGAGATGCCACAGTAGTCGAGGTGTACACACCATCTCCAATAGTCGGCCAGAACATGGAACATCTAAAATCATTCCTCATTGTCTCTCCATGCAACAACCTAGGCATGAACCCTGCTTGAGTGGTTTCATGCTGACTGTACAACCCTAGTCTCCATCCGAACTCTGTAACCGAGCATGTCCTAAGCTCACCCCCCAGCCTAAAATAGATTGTGGTTCTGGCCACATCGGTCCTTGCCTCGGCCATGTCAAAGTGAAAAGTGGCAAAGAATTCACGTACCAATTCGTCATAGACCGGCTCTTGAGTTCTAAACAGGTTTTCCCACTGAGGGCCGGTGAATTCATCAGTTTGAAAGCTTTGGAGAAAGGTTTGCTCAAGACCTTCATTCCTCAAAAAGTTCCAATCTACCACGGCCCCATTTTCAACTTTGTGTTGTAGCAATTGGGTGTATTTGGTTGTGGCAGCATCGTTATTGAAGACACCCCAACTGAGGACCGTGTCGCCAAAGTTCTCTTGTTGGGATCTAGAGGAACTCCCTCTGCTAGGTCGTTGACGCTTACTCATTTTCTGGAACAAAGCAAGGAGGAACAAAAAGTGTTAATATGTGAATCAAAGAATTGGTTGAGCATCAGACAAGTCTGACGCCGTCACCATTGGCGAGGTGACGCCGTCAGGTTCGACCAAATTTAAATTCAAAATTACGAGGGAAAAATCAATATCCAAACTTCAAGTTCATAAACCAAACGCCCCTTTTTACAGCAAAATGGTAGATTGGATCATAGGTTATGGTTCAAATTCGTGGCCACCCAATTAGTTAATAGACCCATTTGATTGCCAATCATCAAATGCTTTAATCATTGCTAAATAACACTAATTAAAGGGCATTATGAGTTCTAGGCATGAATCAATCCTAGGGTTTCATGAGTCGGGGGTTTTCAAAATTGAAGAATCCTATGAGTAATTGAAACGAAAAGGATGAATTAAAATTACTTACCACGTGGAGATTGGCAACCGAAGTTGGTGAATTGGACCTTGGAGATTCGTAGGTGGGGTTGGAGTGGGTATGGTTTGTGGGGTTTGTGATGAAAGTGATGGAAATAAGGGTTTTTTTATTGCTGTGCCGACTGGGTGACGGCGTCATGTTCAAAGTCTGACGTCGTCAGACTTGTGTGTTTTACAACTTTGTGCCAGTTTACAAATGAGCCCCTTGTATTATTAGTGAGCAGCTTGTCAGGGTCAATAACCCTGATAGCTAGTCTCATTAACAAGTTCCTCCTGGGTCAAATGTTTTGTTACTGTCACGGGATGTAGTAAAATGTTGGAAAGGGTCGGTTGACGTCTCATTCAGGTTCCAATCTCCATCACGGCAGGTATTCAGGGAGTGAGGGGAACTTTTCCAGGGGGTTTTCGAAATGAGGGTGCGCTTGAATTGAATTCTTCTCACACCTGGCTTAAAGCCAAAAGATCGTTTCCTAGCTTCATGAAAGTTAGGGAGCGTGACAACCATGCTTCCCACGAAAATGCTATGATCTTGAGAATTCTTTTTCTCGCGAGGAGATCCCAATGGATAAGAGGGTTTTAAAGGTGAAGGCTCGGGGAGAGGGATTTCATCATCCCATTCGTTGTATGGTTCATTAGGGATCGGGAGTTCAAAGATCTTCTCGATCTTTTTGTGTAAAGCTTCTTCCCTAATTTTCTCCTTTATTCTCGTGATAAACTTTTCTGCTAGTTCCATGAACATATCTTGGGTGTTTTTCAAGTGAGTCTCTAATTCCTGGATCCGTCTCTCTTGGTTGTTCACGAAAGTTAGCATTATCCCTTCAAATTCATCTTGTCGTGAGAATTGATGAAACGTATGTTTACCAATTATGTTCACATACTCATCGGGATTTTCATTAGTCGTAGGTGTCTCAGCTTTCATTAATCTCTCAACCTGCCTTTTTATGTTTTCGAGCAGCTGTTCTTGGGTTGCACTCATGCAATTTAAAATCCCTTCTTTCGAGAACGTTGAGTCTTCCCATTCTTCTTCTTCGTACTGTACTAAGTCCTCAATGACTTCCCAGCACTTATCGACACTGAGCCTGCTCAGCCTTCCATTGGCAGCGTAATCTATGGTTCTTCTAGTTTGATGGTTTACGCGATCATAAAATCGTTGGATTTGTAGCCAAGAATCCATGCCATGGTGAGGGACTTTTTGGAGTAAGTCCTAGAATCGAGTCCATGCCTCGTAAAGGGTTTCGCCTTGACGTTGTTGGAACATCAAGGTATCATTCCTTAGCTTGGTAGTTCTTCCTGGTGGGAAAAACTGAGCAAGGAAATGAGTGGTGAGATCATCCCAAGAGGTGATGGATCCTGCGGATAGACGCTCTAGCCATTGACTAGCTTGGTCCCGCAGAGAGAATTGAAAGAGACGCAGTCGGGTCGTCTCTCGAGTGGCAACATCAAGGCCTATGGAATCAACAATTTTGAGAAAGTCCTTGAGATGTTGATTAGGATCTTCGGAACGAAGTCCATGGAATGCGCATCCGCTTTGCACCAACCGGATGGTGTCGGATCACAAGGGAGAGACATTGGCTCCTTGAGTGAGCTCAATGGTGTTTCGATAGCCATGGTGGCTAGGACGGGAGTAGTCTCCTAAGGTACGGGCTCTAGGAGGTGGGTGTTGTTGTGGTGGTGGGTTGTTGGGATCGAGGATATTACCACCTTCCATGATGTCGGATGGTAATGGTTACGAACAAAGAAACGAAGAAAAAAGATAGACTAAAGAAATCCTAGAAAAATAAAATAAAAATCTCACTAGAAAGGAGTCTAGTGAGTAGACCTAATAAAATAAAAATTCAACCTAAACAATAACTATTCCCCAGCAGCGGCGCCAAAAACTTGATGCGTGGTTTTGCGACCTTACAACAGGTTTTACCTCTCGAGAGATCTCAAGAGGCTTGCAATTCCCACCAGGCAGTGTACCTGACCGATGTAGTATAGTGAAGTGGCAAGTACCGGGGGATTGATCGTTCTCTAGGGGAATAGTGTCGTTAGGATTGAAAAACTACTCTAATAGGTCTAAGGGTGAGGGAAGATTCTTTTTGTATTTTTATATTTTTTATAAAAGCAAGTAAAATCTCGGGTTTTAAGGAGTGGGCGGAATTAGATGCTAGTCAACTAATCCAAATGACTACAAATGCAAATAAAATAAAATAACTGAAAATGAAAAGGTTGTGAAACTTATATGGGGAGAAATGTGTTTACTTAGATTTCCTTACTCCCTAACTATCTTTTACCGGTTGATTAGTGTGTATTAATTGCGTGGATGACGGGTGTATTCCTTAATACCAGTCGTGGGGTGGCGTACGTACTTCCCCAACTCTACAAGCTCCTACTTCACTCCTATGTCGAGCCGGCTAAGAAGCTCCTAACATGGGATCACTAGAATTCGCTCATGCTTTAGCTTGACGCCGTCTCTCTTTAGCTTAAACCGTGATGGCCTTGATCACCTTAAAGGGTGACGCCGTCAGAATTTCCATTGTAAAACTCTCTGGCGCGTCACGTGTATTTTTCATATCCACCTCTTTTGCCAAGCCATGACGCCGTCAAGAGCAATACTTGACGCCGTCAAGTGTACTTTTCCAGCAGCTTTGGAGACTTTGTCGTTTTCTTCACTTTTATGCTCCAAAAACGTCCAAAATGCTTCCTTTTCCAGATTTCTTCTCCAAAGTACCTAAAATGACAAAAGGAACGATTTAGGGCAATATTTGATCAAATAAATACGATTTAGGGCTTAAATGACCCCCTAAAAGCGGTACACTTTTCGCTTCATCAGTCTCTCTGTACAAACAAGCTATAAAGATGATGTTTCCTTTTATGAGTTGCTCTCTAAACTTTAACAAAGTTCTTGACTAATCAAAATAAATTTGCTTACTTTTGAATGATTTGTTATCTGTGTGAGAGAGAAGCCTGTAATAGCTTATTCCCAAAAGACTTGGAAGTTGAATTCTGGAGAGCGCATGCATGCTGAGAGCGGCTACTGGAGGCCAAAGCCTGATGGAACTATTGAGGTTGTCATTGCACAGAGCACTGGTCTTGTCGAGATTCAGGTTATTGAGTTCACCTTATCTTTGTGCCTTTACTTGAGCTTCTAAAATACTATTACCCGTTTGATATCTTTGTGCCTTTACTTGAGCTTCTAAAATACAGTATCTTACTGAGTACGTGGCTTGTTTCAGATATGAACACTAACTATGTATGTTCTTGAATTGCAGATATCTGGTACCGGCTGATTTGACTGTTGGGCAGTTCGTTTATGTGGTTCGTAAGAGGATCAACCTTAGCGCCGAGAAGGTTATATTTGTTTTTGTGAAGAACATGCCCCCACCAACTGGTGAGACCCAAATCTTCTTTTACGTTATCTCATCTGTTATTTTGCAATATCTCTGAGTCAAGTTAGCCCGAGCTTTTGTGACTCATGAAAAATAGCAAGCCCAAGTTTTGCTCATGACTTATTAAGATAAAGAAATCTTAAGCTCGGGCTAGGCTCACCAACAGCTCAATTAAGATAAAGAAAACACGTTTGGATCTCTAGAAACGCAGTAGGATTAATATTTCACTAATGAAACTGGCAAATGTAAATTCCTTATGTGCATACACAGTTCTACGCTTCATTTCAATTCAAGTACATGATTACAATGTGACAACTTTTATAGTTTTATAGTCTAATAATTGCATGAAGATGATGTTGAAGTTTAGAGAGGACAAAATTCATAGGATGGAGTCTCTAGTTGCTGGTTACGAATGAAGTAAGCAATACATTTTTGTTGCAGCAACACTTCCTGAGAATGGAAAATGAACTACTGGAGGTGAATTGAAGCGGCTGTTTCCAGAAGCCAACTAGGTTAGCGGACTTTATCTTCATCGTCATAATCCCAGATTAGAGCAGAAGTGGGTTGAAGTTACAGTTGATACATAAGTGGATGTACTTATAGATGTTGTAAACCATACAAAGTTGTTAAGTTCTGATAATGGGGTGAGTCGAACAATGGTGTTTACAAAGTTTTTAAGTTCTGTATTTATTTGACTTTCTTATAATGTTGTATTGTTCAATGGTTTATAGGGTCCATACCTGAATCAGGTAGTGGGAAGGCAATGCTGTTGTGTGATTTGTGTGTGGAGTTAAAAGAGTCTCAGCCGCAACCTCAGGCCCAGCCTCAGCTTCAGTCTCAGTCTAGCTCTGTGTTACCTGATGATCGTAGTGACAAGTATTTAATTTCATAACAGCATGCTCTTAGTGGTTAATAATCATAACAGTGTCAGAGAAAATTTTTCTAATTAGTAATTAGGCATTAGTTTTACGTAGAGATTTGAGAATGCACAAGCAGGTGCTTAAGGAGGATGTGTTACCTGATGGAACCGAACTTGCTTATTTTGCTCGTGGGGAGGTAACTGTTATATGTTGTGTTAGCTTTATGCTTTTTTATGCTATATGATATTTCTAGTTATTATGTGGTTTATATTTTCAATTTGCTTGACAATCCAATATTTGTTGTGGTTGGCAAAAAGTGTTGGAGGGTTATAAAAGAGGGTCTAGAATCTATTTCTTTTGCTGTAAAAAGGAAAAAAGGTTGAATGGGTCAAATGTGTTGAAAAAGTTGACACCTGAATTAGTGTCATGATCTCATGATGACCCTTATCATTTGTCTTGTGAATTGTGAAATTTGTTTTTATTGTGGCAGCTACTTACACATGTACACATCAATGGCGTGTCTCTCCATGAGCTGTCAATAAGACTCTCACAAACCAGGAAGTTCTCTTCAGATGACAATGACGATGTCTGCTCCTTCTGTGCTGTCAATAAGACTCTCACAAACCAGGAAGTTCTCTTCAGATGACAATGACGATGTCTGCTCCATCTTCAAGAAGTTCTCCATCTGTGCTGATGGAGGGGAACTTCTATGTTGTGATTTTCTTAGCTTCATTTCCTTTATGGTGGTGGTACTAGTTCTGGTCTCGGGTCCTTGTTGTTGGAACGTTTGTCTGTTGACTATGGAAAGAAGTCAAAGCTCGGGTTCACCATTTATCCTTCTCCCCAGGTACCCTATAATAGCTTTCCCGTCAGTTAGTTTACTATTGTTGTCATATTATGGAATGTACATGTACTTTTGTAGTGACAATCAAAAATCAAACAACATTAATACAAAATTTTGTAAGAAAGCAACCATTGATCATACTAGATCACTAGTGGTTTTAAATTGCAAACATGTTTACAGTTTTGGATGATATCTGCTCAAACTATATTCAGAGCCGTCCTTCTATAATGAAATATACTATTGAAAGTCATGAGACATTATAAGAATATCAGCAACAACCGTGGATACAAACAATTTTTGAACTGTAATTACTAATATTAGTGGTTTCAACCTTTTTTTGAGACGGTTTGTTGTGTTTTTGCAGGGCAAAGTATGGGATTGATGAGATGTGCAGACATCACTGGAACTGGGCAAGACAGAAACCGTGGGGATACCAGAAGCCGCCAACCAAGTAACACTTGAGGTTGTGATTCAAATACAATTGTCTGTTGTAGTAGTTGCATTTGATTAAGACTCCTTGAAGTTAATACTGATAGTGTATTAGTTACAACTAATAGTTATAAGTTAGTACTTTTGGTTCATATAGTTAGTACTTCTTATATTATATTTGGTTCACGTATATACATTCCAATTTTATTGTATTTGTTTTGATATATATTGATTTCTTAAATGTGACTAAAAGATGTATATAGTCACACTTATTAACTCTTTTGGTCACTTTTGTTTAATTCGTTGTGTGACTAAATATTACAAAAGGCCACACAAAAAAAATTATGTGGCAATTGGATGATCAATAGTCACACAAAATACACATTTTTTCACTTAAACAATATATGGTCACACTTATTAACACTTTTGGCCACTTTATGCTTAATTGTATGTGACTAAATACCCGAAACAAACATGCTTTGTGTGACTAAATATTACAAAAGGCCACACAAACATAAAATTCAAGTGGCCATTGGATGATCAATAGTCACACAAAATACACATTTCTTCACTTTAAATAGCATATGGTCACACTTATTAACACTTTTGGCCACTTTTTGCTTAATTGTATGTGACTAAATACAAAAAACAAATATGCTTTGTGTGACTAAATATTACAAAAGGCCACACAAACTAAAAATTCATGTGACCATTGGATGAACAATAGTCACACAAAATACACATTTCTTCACTTTAAACAGCATATGGTCACACTTATTCACACTTTTGGCCACTGTTTTTTAAATTGTATGTGACTAACTCGAAAAAAACAACACACGTTGTGTGACTAAATCATCATAAACGTCACATTTATTATATATTCATGTGGCCATAGGATGGGAAATAGTCACACATACTGATAAATCCAACAAAACTTTTGCCTAATTGGTCACACATATTTGGGTTTTGGTCACTCTTTTTTAATGAAAACGGTCACAAACTAAATTTTGTGACAATATAGCACCTACGGTGGCGCGACTTTTTTTCACACACACCCAAAAAAACGTGTGACTATATGCATATAGTCACACATTTTTGGTGTGAACGTAGGCCAAATCTGTACTAGTGTATCAAATGACTAACAGTATGAACAAAACAATCCAAATTTGTACTAGCAGTACAAACTTTTCAATAACAGTAGTAATTGACAATGCTAGCAGTACAAACTTAATTTTATGTACAAAAACAGAGTTTTAAATCATTGAGGATTAAGCATCCCAATACTTGCTACCAAGTATTGAAACCTTCCAACATCAAAAGCTTTTGTGAGAAGATCTGCAAAGTTGTGATCAGAATCAATTTTAACAACTTGAATCAACTTTTTCTCATTGCAGTCTCTAATAAAATGATGTCTAATTTCAATGTGTTTTGTTTTAGAGTGTTGCACTGGGTTTTTAATGATGCAAATTGTACTACTATTATCAATATATATTACAGTGTTCATGAAATTGTACGTAGCGTGTGTCGTTGCGGTTTAGCAGTTTTAATGCCTACTCAAGTTTTAAATTTATATTTAGCCGACTTATCAATAAACACACACTTAACGAGCAGTGTACCCGGTCAGTATGAATACAATGGTAAGTAGAGTGTCGATCACTAAGAGTGGAACGTATTATCTCGTTATTCTAATCAGTATTTTAATATATTAAGTTAGCTATACAACCTATTCTAACGCAAGGGGGATCAGCCTGAGAGACTGGCACGATTTGGTTGCAATTAAATAATAAACTAAACCAATAGGCACGAATCAGCAAGTAGCACACACGTACACAGATAAATACTCGAGACAATAAGAGGGCTGTCCTGATGATAAGTAGTTTGTCACTTGTTTTATTGCTAGTGTTATATGAAGTGTATAGTTCGATGCAACGCACCGAGATTAAGTCCTTTCTCGTTGGTTCTAATCTTATCGGCGAGTAAACCCTTAATGATTACTTATGACTATCCCGTTTATCTTTCTCCTACTTTTCTACAGACCATAGAATGCATAGGCGATCTAATAAACAGGCGAGGGCAGAGGCATGGCGACCCGATCAACGCTCAGCTAGACACAGAGGTTATCAATGCACTAATAAAAGTCACCAATGACATCAACATATAAACTTTAATTAATGAGAAAGCAGTTTTAAGGGAGTGCAATCTTTCCGTTGTCACATTACACAAGCCACCAATCTTGATGAATTAAAGTTTACTAACACAATAAAACAAAACTACTTAATGAATTAAACACATGCAGCACCTTCTTACAGCTCTTGTATCTTTGATTTGGGTGTGTCTTGTGCTGCTGCCTTGACTGAATTCGTCCTAGGTTTCTGGTCTTCGGTCTTCGGATATAATATGTGTCACACGAAATTCGTCTGGTCTTGGGGTATTTATAGTTTCTGTCTGAGGGTAAGATGCGGCGCATTTACTTAACTTCGCGTGGGGTCCAAGATTATAATATTCAGGAATATTCGTACACCGCCAGAAGATGCGGCGTAACTCCATAATAGGATGCGGCGCATGTCCTCTTGTATCTTGGATCGTATCTGGTGAAATATTGATAGTGATGCGGCGCATGTCATAAGTGAGATGCGGCGCATCTGGAGCAGAATAGTCTTGATCTTGTACATTTCAGTAGACTCTTAACTTCTTGCATGTTTTGCTCCATAATTAGTCCAAAATCGCCAAGTTTCACCAAATGCTTGTTTTCAACTGAGAATTACAAAAGTAAACGATTAAGTATCAATCCTCATACATAATATAATAAAACAAGTCAAATTATTAGGATAAATGATAGTAATAATATGTACTTATTTGAGTTCATCAAATATCCCCCCACTTGAACTTTACTTGTCCCCAAGTAAACCTTAGAATTAATCTTACGAAAATGTATCCTAAAAGATATTAGGATTTATTTTTATATTTAAGCATGTATTCGTTTTTGTCATAATCACACAACTAAACACTTAACGAATTAGAAGTAAAATAAAATATTTTGATAAAAGCAAATCTAATCGTTTAACTGTCCAGTCGCGACGAATATTCTATCATAAGCTTGGCAAGTATACACATCTCCTCCACTAAAGCCAAGGAATAACAAGTCTAAAGCGGTAAAAAAGGGTTTTTAGGCTTAAGGGTTAATTATTCTTAATCACTATCGATCTCAAATTCCAGAAAAGGCGACAAAATCACAAATACATGATCGAATCCACGAACACGATACTTGCAATTGCTCAAATCCTTAACTCGAATAGGCTAAAGATAGGTCCAAACTTCACCAATAATAATATATCAAAAAGGGTAACAAAATCATAAATACATAGCCGAATCCACGACTACGATACTTAAGATTGCTCAAATCCCTAATCTCAATAAATCAAAGGTTTGGTTGGATAAAGAATAATAAAGGGCATGGATAATATTTGGGATATAAATTGGTGTAAAACAAAAAAAAATAAACAAAACAAATAAATTAAAATCCTAAGTGTGGTTAATCACTATCCCAACCATCCCATGAATAAGACTCATATCATTGAATAACTCACGCTTTAACACTTGAAACACACGCTTTAGGTAGACACGAATTATACTCAACAAGATCTTAATCAAAGAATAAACCTTAGTTGACGTTCCCATAACTGCCAACTCCCATTCAATCCATAGATATAATATACAACAAATAGTGGTGATATCGACCACTTACATAACTTTACATCGTTGGTTTATCAATCTTCCAACTTTTTTCTTTTTCTTTTTCTTTTCTCATTTTTTTTTTTTTTTTAAACATAAACATAGATGTGTAAAATTTCACCACATCACTATAACAATAAATCTGGATAATTTTTCCATACTTTTCATGACTTCAGAAATAACGGTAATAGTGAAAGTAGTAAACACACGAAAAATAAACTCGAAGATATACAATATTTACTTTCACTCCAATTGCATTGTGCAATTTCCCGACCTAACCATAGATAATGAATTACGCACGCGAACACAGGTAATGTAAGGAAACACACTTTGCCTATAGCAATTAACCAACCACGGACTTTAATCTACAGGGTAGGCTAAGGTGTAAGGGTGTAACGAAACATTTTAACAAAGGTGTAAGAAACGAAAGGAATGGCTCTGAGTGTTTTTCTAGGGGTATCTTACTCTAAAAATGAGAGTAACAAAAGGTTTGTACGGGGAGTGAATTGTTATTATCTGTTAATTTGATTAGTATTTTAATTAGGTTTTTAATTTTTTTTATCTAACCGCTAACTTTGTTGTGTATTAGTTTAATTTGCATTCATTGTATTATTTTGCATATTTTCTGTTTTTGTGTGTTATTTGTTTGCTTTTGTTTGTGTTTATTTTCGTGTGTTTTTATTTGTTTTAATTTTTCGTAATTTTTGTGTTCTGCTATCGTTGTACTGAGCTAAATCAAACGATACGGCGCATCTGATTCCTCAGATACGGCGTATTGCGTTTAATTTTTATAAAATACAACGCGTTTAATTAATTCGATACGACGCATCTTTCCCCAAGATACGGCGTATCTGTTTTTGATAAAAATTTTTCTAAACGTTAACGACATACGACGCATCTGCTTTAGCAGATACGGCGTATCTATTATTTTAATTAAAAACAGTTTTCGAATTATTAAACAGATACGGCGCATCGATCTCTGTCGATACGGCGTATCTTCTGAATCAAAAATCTTATATTTTGAAACGTAACGAAGATACGACGCATTAACTTTTGTTAATACGACGCATTTAATTTTAAATAAATATCGATTTTTGATTATTAAAATTGATACGGCGCATTCAAATTTCTAAGCGGCGTATCTATTTTCTGAATAAAGTCTGATTTAATTTTAACGATTATAAGATACGGCGTATCCACCTTTTTGGATACGGCGCATCGTCTGCAGATATCAGTTATTTGTATTCTTATATCCGTTTCTATATTCATTAATTTCTCTTCTAGCGAACAAATCCTACTGATGCTTTTGTGATTATTTCAGAAGGAAAATGGATGGATTCGGAGAACTAATTGACTTCGACTTCGAAGCCAACTTTATGAATGATATATTAGTGCATGATAAATCACCCGAACGTTACGATGGGGACTACATTGAACTTAATGACCTTGATGGACCATTGGAATCCAATGACCTAATCATGGACGATGCGGAATCTGAGTTAGAAGAAGGAGAAATTGTGGATAGTCCAAAAGTCAACGTTATTAATACTAGGAATTACGATGAATTTGAGGGATATGATGGTTCTTGGGATTACGGTAGAAGGATCCACGCCAATTGTGCTTACAATTTGCAATTCCCATGCATGATTGGGTACAAGTATATTGACGCCAATTTCTTTCCTATTTTACCAATCAATGTCATGTCAAGAAGCTTTTACAATTCTATTATGAGAAATAAAGTGGAGCATAAGGGAAAGAATGTAGTTGGAGCCTTCATTAATGTCCCGATCTTCGTAGGACGCTTTACTATTGTAACTGAGTTCGCCGTTGTTGAAGACATGAATGCCTATCGTGACAGCAATATGGGTGACGTGATTGTTGGAAAACCATTTTGTAGGGAGATCACTATTAATGCAAAGCGATTTGAAGGAAAGATCACCTTTCAATGTGGAAGCGACATTATCACTTATATGATGCCCCGAACTCACCTTGGGTTTAAACATGCTACTAATAGGGTCTGCTACAAATTCTCTCCATTCCTTTTTATTAGTAATGATGACATAAAGAGAGGGATTGAGTACCCATATCAAATGATGGAAGGATTCTATAAAGGAGTTTTGAATTTGGGACCTGAATATATACATGACGAATTAGTTGCTAAATGGATCCTACGTGGCAATGTAGGAATAAATGATCGATATTAAAAGAGCTGAACGTGAGTCTAACTTGAAGACTCTGGAATAAAGACAAGTGCTTACCGGGAGACAACCCGGATTTATCTTTTAATTTTCTGTTTGTGTCGAGTCAGTCAGGCCGCAGAGGATACGCCGCATCTCAATTCTGAGATGCGACGCATCTCCTGCAATGGTCATATCTTATTTTAATTTTTCTGCATTTATTTTTATTTTTGAATTTAAAACTTTTTATCAGTTTATTTTAATGCGGCGCATCCCTGGTTAAGGATGCGGCGCATCTTTTATTCTGATCCGTATTTATTCCAGGCTCGATACGGCGTATCTTCTTCAATAAGATACGGCGCATCGACTGACCTGATGATTTTAATTTTTATGTTTTATTTTTACCTAACTACTAATGTGTTATGCAAGTTTGAACCTTTCTTATCTTAGGTGTGTTTTAAAGCCTTGGTGGTATTATAGATTCCTGCATTTCCTGTGGATACATCGAATATGAAGCTTAAACGTTCTAATCCACAAGAAAGATGATTTTTGCTCTTATACTAATGGAGGATCATACCGAGCAAATCTCAGGGGAGTTTTTCTGTTCTAATTCTTTTATTTTACAGTTTTTAACCTTTCATACAAACAACGAGGACGTTGTTTAACTTAAGTGGGGGGATTGGAGAATTAGAACACTTAACATTTACTTGTCCTAAACTTTTCAAAATATGCTTAAAATGTGCTTAATATATCAAAACTTTAAAAATTTTAGCATGTTTTTGTTTAAAGTCTAAGTTGCATAGCTGCACACATGACGTTATTTTCAAAAATTGTGATTTTTCAAAATTCACAAATCTATGAGTGTGCCGGTGACTTGTAAACTTTAGAACTTGGCTTGTATACTATTCGAGACCACCATAATAAGTATTATTTATATAATTGGAATGACTTGTCTAAATTGGTAAAATTCTAGGATTACACCCAAATAGCCTTTATATGTTATGTGATATTAACTAACTACACTGGTTAGTTAACCCCCATATAAACCCTTTTGTTACTCTCACTTTTAGAGTAAGATACCCCTAGAAAAACACTCAGAGCCATTCCTTTCGTTTCTTACACCTTTGTTAAAATGTTTCGTTACACCCTTACACCTTAGCCTACCCTGTAGATTAAAGTCCGTGGTTGGTTAATTGCTTTAGGCAAAGTGTGTTTCCTTACATTACCTGTGTTCGCGTGCGTAATTCATTATCTATGGTTAGGTCGGGAAATTGCACAATGCAATTGGAGTGAAAGTAAATATTGTATATCTTCGAGTTTATTTTTTTCGTGTGTTTACTACTTTCACTATTACCGTTATTTCTGAAGTCATGAAAAGTATGGAAAAATTATCCAGATTTATTGTTATAGTGATGTGGTGAAATTTTACACATCTATGTTTATGTTTCTTAAAAAAAAAAAAAAAAAAAAAAAAAAAAAAAAAAAAAAAAAAAAAAAAAATCGAAAAAATGAGAAAAGAAAAAGAAAAAAAAAAGAAGAAAGTTGGAAGATTGATAAACCAACGATGTAAAGTTATGTAAGTGGTCGATATCACCACTATTTGTTGTATATTATATCTATGGATTGAATGGGAGTTGGCAGTTATGGGAACGTCAACTAAGGTTTATTCTTTGATTAAGATCTTGTTGAGTATAATTCGTATCTACCTAAAGCGTGTGTTTCAAGTGTTAAAGCGTGAGTTATTCAATGATATGAGTCTTATTCATGGGATGGTTGGGATAGTGATTAACCACACTTAGGATTTTAATTTATTTGTTTTGTTTATTTTTTTTCGTTTTACACCAATTTATATCCCAAATATTATCCATGCCCTTTATTATTCTTTATCCAACCAAACCTTTGATTTATTGAGATTAGGGATTTGAGCAATCTTAAGTATCGTAGTCGTGGATTCGGCTATGTATTTATGATTTTGTCGCCCTTTTTTATATATTATTATTGGTGAAGTTTGGACCTATCTTTAGCCTATTCGAGTTAAGGATTTGAGCAATTGCAAGTATCGTGTTCGTGGATTCGATCATGTATTTGTGATTTTGTCGCCTTTTCTGGAATCTGAGATCGATAGAGAATAAGAATAATTAACCCTTAAGCCTAAAAACCCTTTTTACCGCTTTAGACTTGTTATTCCTTGGCTTTAGTGGGGGAGATGTGTATACTTGCCAAGCTTATGATAGAATATTCGTCGCGACTGGACAGTTAAACGATTAGATTTGCTTTTATCGAAATATTTTTATTCTACTTCTAATTCGTTAAGTGTTTAGTTGTGTGATTATGACAAAAACGAATACATGCTTAAATATAAAAATAAATCCTAATATCTTTTAGGATACATTTTCATAAGATTAATTCTAAGGTTTACTTGGGGACAAGTAAAGTTCAAGTGGGGGGATATTTGATGAACTCAAATAAGTACATATTATTACTATCATTTATCCTAATAATTTGACTTGTTTTATTATATTATGTATGAGGATTGATACTTAATCGTTTACTTTTGTAATTCTCAGTTGAAAACAAGCATTTGGTGAAACTTGGCGATTTTGGACTAATTATGGAGCAAAACATGCAAGAAGTTAAGAGTCTACTGAAATGTACAAGATCAAGACTATTCTGCTCCAGATGCGCCGCATCTCACTTATGACATGCGCCGCATCACTATCAATATTTCACCAGATACGATCCAAGATACAAGAGGACATGCGCCGCATCCTATTATGGAGTTACGCCGCATCTTCTGGCGGTGTACGAATATTCCTGAATATTATAATCTTGGACCCCACGCGAAGTTAAGTAAATGCGCCGCATCTACTTACTAGATGCGCCGCATCTTACCCTCAGACAGAAACTATAAATACCCCAAGACCAGACGAATTTCGTGTGACACATATTATATCCGAAGACCGAAGACCAGAAACCTAGGACGAATTCAGTCAAGGCAGCAGCACAAGACACACCCAAATCAAAGATACAAGAGCTGTAAGAAGGTGCTGCATGTGTTTAATTCATTAAGTAGTTTTGTTTTATTGTGTTAGTAAACTTTAATTCATCAAGATTGGTGGCTTGTGTAATGTGACAACGGAAAGATTGCACTCCCTTAAAACTGCTTTCTCATTAATTAAAGTTTATATGTTGATGTCTTTGGTGACTTTTATTAGTGCATTGATAACCTCTGTGTCTAGCTGAGCGTTGATCGGGTCGCCATGCCTCTGCCCTCGCCTGTTTATTAGATCGCCTATGCATTCTATGGTCTGTAGAAAAGTAGGAGAAAGATAAACGGGATAGTCATAAGTAATCATTAAGGGTTTACTCGCCGATAAGATTAGAACCAACGAGAAAGGACTTAATCTCGGTGCGTTGCATCGAACTATACACTTCATATAACACTAGCAATAAAACAAGTGACAAACTACTTATCATCAGGACAGCCCTCTTATTGTCTCGAGTATTTATCTGTGTACGTGTGTGCTACTTGCTGATTCGTGCCTATTGGTTTAGTTTATTATTTAATTGCAACCAAATTGTGCCAGTCTCTCAGGCTGAACCCCCTTGCGTTAGATTAGGTTGTATAGCTAACTTAATATATTAAAATACTGATTAGAATAACGAGATAATACGTTCCACTCTTAGTGATCGACACTCTACTTACCATTATATTCATACTGACTGGGTACACTGCTCGTTAAGTGTGTGTGTTATTGATAAGTCGGCTAAATATAAATTTAAAACTTGAGTAGGCATTAAAACTGCTAAACCGCAACGACACACGTTGATATATTAAGCATATTTTGAAAAGTTTAGGACAAGTAAGTGTTAAGTGTTCTAATTCTCCAATCCCCCCACTTAAGTTAAACAACGTCCTCGTTGTTTGTATGAAAGGTTAAAAACTGGAAAATAAAAGAATTAGAACAGAAAAACTCCCCTGAGATTTGCTCGGTATGATCCTCCATTAGTATAAGAGCAAAAATCATCTTTCTTGTGGATTAGAACGTTTAAGCTTCATATTCGATGTATCCACAGGAAATGCAGGAATCTATAATACCACCAAGGCTTTAAAACACACCTAAGATAAGAAAGGTTCAAACTTGCATAACACATTAGTAGTTAGGTAAAAATAAAACTTAAAAATTAAAAATGAAAATCATCAGGTCAGTCGATGCGCCGTATATTATGGAAGAAGATACGCCGTATCGAGCCTGGAATAAATACGGATCAGAATAAAAGATGCGCCGCATCCTTAACCAGGGATGCGCCGCATTAAAATAAACTGATAAAAAGTTTTAAATTCGGAAATTAAAAATGCAGAAAAATAAAATAAGATATGACCATTGCAGGAGATGCGTCACATCTCAGGATTGAGATGCGCCGTATCCTCTGCGGCCTGAAACAAAAATAAATTAAAAAGAAATAAAAGATAGGATGCGTCGCATCTATTTAGCAGATGCGGCGCATGTGTTCACCATCCAGATTGCAAACAGTCTGTTGTAAAATGGCTCGTTCCATGGTTTATCTCTCACGTCCTCTCGTACTCTCATGCTGAACTTAATGCCAGTCTTTGTCAAGCATGTTAAGAAATATAAACTGAAACATCAAATGCATAAATGAGAACAGCGATTAGTATAATCCAAAAAGAATAATAATAATGTGCATGGAACAATGTCAAATAACTCGTGGAATCAAGAGATCAAGGGTCAGTCTGGTCATGTGGGTGGGTCCCTGAAGTGCTGGCATCATTGGTCCTAGGCCGGACTCTGCGAGCATATGCACGTGTCACTCCCGCAACATGAGTACCATCTGATCGGGTGTGGGTAATACCCTGCTGCTCCAAGAGTCTTCTTACACTCATAACCAGCCACTCTGAATCTCTCCTCATACCATCAACAATCCCTCTCAACGCTCTCAACTCCCCCTCGACTGCCTCGACTCTCTGACCCATGGTGCGTACAGGGACTGGTGGGGTACTGGTGCCTGCGGCTCCTCCTGATGGGCTGGAGCAGCAGCCGGAGGTCCCTGAGGGCCTCCCTGCTCCGCCTCTGGTCCTGCAGCTCTGGCGGGCCCTAATGCTACCCAAACGTACTCTCCCATAGCCAGCTGGCATATCCCAAGCCTAACCAAGTAATCCCTGTCAATAACTGGGAGACGAGTCACCACAACCTCCAGCCCCGCTGGAATCTCCGCTCCAATCACTCCAAAATGGCAGGCCAGCCTAGAAACAAAATGCCCGCCAGTCATATGGCTCCTCCGATCTCTCCCTGCAGCTGATCGGTGGAGGTAGTGTGCCAAAAAGTGGGGGATGTTCACCGACAACCCCTCATCCATGCTCCTAAGGAGGAAGAGGTCCAGAGTGGTCACCTTCTCAGGTGACTGACCCCTCCCAGCAATGGTAAGTGCTATCAAACGGTGGCACAGCCTCCTCATCGGCTCCCTGATCAAAGTGTAAGAGGGGGTAGAAGTAAGGATGTCACCCCCCGAAGAAATCCTATCCCAGTAATCACTGAATAATGCTCTGTCAGGGACCGCTCGCAAACTATCATCCCAATATCTGTCAAACCCATCTGACTCAAGCTCCTCAACCGTATGCAAACCCATGGCCAGAATGAACTGTCTCATAGACATCTGCCTCGGCACCCCACCCAGTCTAAACACAAGGGTGTCAGCAATATCCAAACCAGTATCCGTCTCTCTGTAGTAAAATGTACTAAAAAAATCCATCATGAGCTCCCGTACCAAGGGCTCGTCAATCCTGAACAGTCTCTCCCAAGCACCAGATCTGAACACCACCTCCTCATCATCTCCAGTAACTATCATCTCCATCCTATGCTGTAAACTCTCAGCAGCATGTCCTGCCCCAATCAATCCCACATCATCAAAATCCAAAACCTGCACCCTGAATATCCTCCTAAAGTAAATCGACTCAAGTCTCCGTAAGTAATCCTCCAAGGTGCCAGGGGTTAGTCCCATATTCTCGAAGCGTAACCACTGGTGTCTTTGTGCAACTTCTGGTAGTTCCATCTGAAATAAATTTTCAAAGTTAATAAGCAGTCTGCAAGAAAGGTGGATATGGCGCATCTGATTTAATCAGTGCGGCGTATCTGCACGAAATATAAGAGATGCGGAGCAAGAGATGAGATACGGCGTATGTAAATGCGTCGTATCTAGATTAAGCAATACGGCGTATCTAGAATTTTATTAATTTGGAAAAGGTCGTTACGCCGCATCAATTAACCTAGATGCGCCGCATCTAAAAGCATATCAGTATAAATAAAGGGGATCAGGCAGACTTTTCAAGAATCCCTATCCGTGACGTAAACTACCACTAAATATCACAGTATCATATACCTCTTATATCAGTTCTAATAGCTCAATTTCCCACTACTAATCCATTTCCCACCAAATATTCAAAATCGAATAACAAACCCCAAATTTTCGTTCAAATCAAATTAGGCCAGAAATTCGATTATTTACGCAAGTTAGATACGGGGGAGATCATCTAATACAAGTCCTAATCATACCTCTATATCATTTAAGCACAAATCAATTTAATCATATAAACCCTAATTTTCGTATTAACCAAGATTAAATCGAAATTGAGTAATTACCTTAATTTTATGATTAGGAGAAAGATTATAGATCGGATTAAAGGTGGATTCAGGAAAAATGATCGGAATTAGAGTATAGTTTTACTGTGTGTGATTTCTTAACTGTGTGAGTTTTTGCGGTAAAGATTTTAGATCCGGCGCATTCCCGTCGTATTTATAGGGCAAAAACATGCGCCGTATTGGAAAATTGGATGCGCCGTATCTATTTAATCTCGTTGACTAGTCAATGAGTCCTAGATGGTCAGAGATACGGCGCTTTGGATATTTAGATCCGCCGTATCGCTATGTTAGTGAACGAAATTTAAATGAGGAACGTACCTTGGCCTCCGCAACACGATTCTTTATATATCAAACTTGGGGTAAAACGGTTATACCATATGATGTAATTTAATTCAAAATAAGAACAATAGGTATAAACGTTTTATTAACAATTGTAATCTTATTGTTTAGAGGATAAGGATTTATTCCGAGGTTAGGAACAAATATCGTTTTAAAGCGTACAAAATTAAGATTACAATTTGAATCAGATGTATAATATGGATAATAAAATTGAGATTATATTGTAGAGAACTTCCCTTTGGGCTGGTTGAATAATCGAAGAGGTTACGTTTGATCACTCCAGCTGTCTTCTCTGGGTTTGGTTCAGAATGTAGTCCATCATGGTGATGCTTGAATCATCTTTTATCCTGAAAATAAACAGCTTGCACACGAGAGTAGCGGACCGATCAAAGTAAATATCAAAAATCAACTATATTTATCAAATTATATTCGTCGTATTAACAAAAGTTAATGCGTCGTATTTTCGTTACGTTTCAAAATATAAGATTTTTGATTCAGAAGATACGCCGTATCGACAGAGATCGATGCGCCGTATCTGTTTAATAATTCGAAAACTGTTTTTAATTAAAATAGATACGCCGTATCTGCTAAAGCAGATGCGTCGTATGGCGTTAACGTTTAGAAAAAATTTCTTATTAAAAACAGATACGCCGTATCTTGGGGAAAAGATGCGTCGTATCGAATTAATTAAACGCGTTGTATTTTATAAAAAATTGAACGCAATACGCCGTATCTGAGAAATCAGATGCGCCGTATCGTTTGATTTAGCTCAGTACAACGATAGCAGAAAACAAAAAATACGAAAAATTAAAACAAATAAAATCACACGAAAATAAACACAAACAAAAGCAAACAAATAACACACAAAAACAGAAAATATGCAAAATAGTACAATGAATGCAAATTAATCTAATACACAACAAAGTTAGCGGTTAGAAAAAAAAATTAAAAACCTAATTAAAATACTAATCAAATTAACAGATAATAACAATTCATTCCCCGGCAACGGCGCCAAAAACTTGATGCGTAGCGTGTGTCGTTGCGGTTTAGCAGTTTTAATTCCTACTCAAGTTTTAAATTTATATTTAGCCGACTTATCAATAACACACACACTTAACGAGCAGTGTACCCGGTCAGTATGAATATAATGGTAAGTAGAGTGTCGATCACTAAGAGTGGAACGTATTATCTCGTTATTCTAATCAGTATTTTAATATATTAAGTTAGCTATACAACCTATTCTAACGCAAGGGGGTTCAGCCTGAGAGACTGGCACGATTTGGTTGCAATTAAATAATAAACTAAACCAATAGGCACGAATCAGCAAGTAGCACACACGTACACAGATAAATACTCGAGACAATAAGAGGGCTGTCCTGATGATAAGTAGTTTGTCACTTGTTTTATTGCTAGTGTTATATGAAGTGTATAGTTCGATGCAACGCACCGAGATTAAGTCCTTTCTCGTTGGTTCTAATCTTATCGGCGAGTAAACCCTTAATGATTACTTATGACTATCCCGTTTATCTTTCTCCTACTTTTCTACAGACCATAGAATGCATAGGCGATCTAATAAACAGGCGAGGGCAGAGGCATGGCGACCCGATCAATGCTCAGCTAGACACAGATGTTATCAATGCACTAATAAAAGTCACCAATGACATCAACATATAAACTTTAATTAATGAGAAAGCAGTTTTAAGGGAGTGCAATCTTTCCGTTGTCACATTACACAAGCCACCAATCTTGATGAATTAAAGTTTACTAACACAATAAAACAAAACTACTTAATGAATTAAACACATGCAGCACCTTCTTACAGCTCTTGTATCTTTGATTTGGGTGTGTCTTGTGCTGCTGCCTTGACTGAATTCGTCCTAGGTTTCTGGTCTTCGGTCTTCGGATATAATATGTGTCACACGAAATTCGTCTGGTCTTGAGGTATTTATAGTTTCTGTCTGAGGGTAAGATGCGGCGCATCTAGTAAGTAGATGCGGCGCATTTACTTAACTTTGCGTGGGGTCCAAGATTATAATATTCAGGAATATTCGTACACCGCCAGAAGATGCGGCGTAACTCCATAATAGGATGTGGCGCATGTCCTCTTGTATCTTGGATCGTATCTGGTGAAATATTGATAGTGATGCGGCGCATGTCATAAGTGAGATGCGGCGCATCTGGAGCAGAATAGTCTTGATCTTGTACATTTCAGTAGACTCTTAACTTCTTGCATGTTTTGCTCCATAATTAGTCCAAAATCGCCAAGTTTCACCAAATGCTTGTTTTCAACTGAGAATTACAAAAGTAAACGATTAAGTATCAATCCTCATACATAATATAATAAAACAAGTCAAATTATTAGGATAAATGATAGTAATAATATGTACTTATTTGAGTTCATCACAGTGTTCATGAAATTGTACCTATAATCAAGAAGTTGATTTTGAAGCCAAAGCACTTGACCACAACAACTTGCAGCAGCTACATACTCAGCTTCAGTTGTTGAAGTAGCCACAATTGTTTGCTTCTTACAGTGCCATGAAATGAGTCTACATCCAAGGAATTGACATCCTCCAGTTGTTGACTTTCATTCCAAGCTTGCACCAGCATAATCACTATCTGAATATGCTACCAAGTCAAAAGGTGATTCCCTAGAATAACATAGACCCTACCTAGGTTGACTCTTGAGATATCTAAAAATCCTTTTGACAACTGTTAAGTGAGAAACCTTAGGAGTTACTTGAAATCTTGCACAAACACAAACAGAGAACATGATATCAGGTCTTGATGATGTGAGATACATCAAAGAGCCTATCATAGATATGTATATGTGTACATCCACATTGTCTCCATCTCCATCTTTTAGAAGAGGCTTCTCAGAGTCCATTGGAGTGCTTGCTACCTTTGCATCAACAAATTGAAATTTCCTTAGAATCTATGCTACATATTTATCTTTGCTGAGAAAATATGCCTTCACTTGATTGCTTAACTTGCAGACCCAAAAAGAATGTAAGTTCCCCCATGGAACTCATCTGAAACTTATCATGCATAAGTTTCTCAAACTCTAAACACATCTCCTTCCTTGTAGATCCAAAGATGATATCATCCACATACACCTGAACTAGCAAAAGATCCTTCTTTTACTTCTTGATGAATAATGTCTGATCAATCTTGCCCCTTTGGAATCCATTTTCTGTCAAATAGGAAGCCAGTGTTTCATATCATGCTCTTGGTGCCTGATGAAGGCCATAAAGAGCCTTTACTACCTTGTACACCTAGTCTGGATGTTCTGGATCAATAAAACCTGGAGGTTGTGAGATATACACCTCCTCTTCAATAGTACCATATAAGAAAGCACTCTTGACATCCATTTGATAAACTGTGAAGCCCATAAAGGAGGCATAAGCCAAGAATAGCCTAATTGCTTCAATTCTTGCTACTGGAGCAAAAACCTCTTCATAGTCTATACCCTCCTCTTGTGTGTACCCTTGGGCTACAGGTCTAGCCTTATTTCTTATCACTATGCCCCTTTCATCCCTTTTATTCCTGAAAACCCATTTAGTGCCAATTACTCTTACACCCTTAGGTAAATCAACTAGCACCCAAACCTTCTGAATTTTGAATTGTAGAAGCTCCTCTTGCATAGCTTCTACCCAGCTTGAATCATCTAAGGCTTTTAGAACATTCTTGGGTTCCGCTTGAGAGATGAAACATACAAATAAGCAAGAGTGTGCATCTTCATGCTGTTTTGATGCATAAAGAGCATCAAGTAACCCTTGTTGGTCTGAAGACATAATTTGATTCCTTGTCTTCACTCCTGATTGCACATCACCAAGCACATTGTCCAGGGAGTGGACTTTGTGAATCCTTGTGTGTGGTGTAGAAAGAACATGATAGTGAGGTGGGAGATTGTTGAAATCCACCTCATCTTCTGAGAAATCTGCTTCATTGGGTTCTGATGGGTCAGCAGTAGAAACATTTAGCCTAGCAGTAGAAACATTTTTCCTAGCAGTATCTTGCTCTGTCTCAGCAGTACTATCATCTTTACAACTGTTAACTAGATTCTCTTGTTCCTTAGCTCCATCTTCCTTGTTTTCATCTTCAATCCCTTCTTTAGCTTCATCAGAAGAAGGTTCATCATTTATTGAAGTTGAATCCACACTTGTCCATATTGGCATCATCACATAATCTTGATCTTTCTCTTTTCCTAACCCTGACTCATTTGGTGCATTATCAGCTTCTGAACCTGAAAAGTCATTAGTTTCTGCAACTACAGGAACATAATTCATTGATTTGGTTAGTGTCTCAAGATCAAATAGCCATTTTGGACCTTCACCTGCTACATTGGATTTGTTCTCTAAAAATTCCACATGCAGGTTTTCCTCAACTCTCCTAGTTCTTGAATTGTATAATTTAAATGCTTTGCTATTACGAGAATATCCAACCAAGAATCCTTCATCTGCTTTACCATCAAATTTTCCTAGATGGTCTAAGGTATTCAGAATTGTCACATGACATCCAAAAGGTCTAAGAAATCCTATTGCGGAAGTTCTACCTCTAAAAAGCTCATATGATGTCTTATTGTGAGACTTAACAACCAAAACCCTGTTCTAGACATAGCAAGCAGTATTAACTGCTTCAGCCCAAAAAGTGATAGGCAACTTAGAGTCAGCTAACATGGTTCTAGCAGCTTCTATGAGTGTCCTATTTCTCCTCTCAGCTACTCCATTCTGCGGAGGAGTTCTAGCAACACTAAATTCCCTTCTAATACCTTTTTCTTTGCAGAAATCATCCATAACTCTATTCTTAAACTAAGTCCTATTATCACATCGAATGACTTTTACTTTCTTGTCTACTAGGTTTTCTATCTCTGTAATGAATGTCTTAAGAATGCTAGAAGTCTCATCCTTAGAACTTAAAAAGAAAACCCATGTAAATCTGCTATAGTTATCAGTAACAACTAGACAAAATCTTTTATGCTTTATACTACTCACAGAAGTAGGTCCAAATAAGTCCATATGAAGCATAAACAATGATTGATCAATAGAGTTAAAAATCTTGGGCTTACAAGTGGCTTTATGTTGTTTGCCTTTAAGACAAGCAATGCATGTTTGGTCATTTTCAAATCTTTTCTGAGGTAAACCTCTTACCAAACCATCTTTGACAATTTTATTTATGGTTTTGAAATTAATGTGACCAAGCCTCCTATGCCATTTCATAGATTCATCCAATGTGGCCTTTGCAACAAGACAAGTAAGAGCCTATTTGGGAACAATTTTCTTCATATCAACACTGTACATGTTGCCCTTTCTTGGAATTTTAAGTAGTACTTAACTTTCATCAGGCATCTTAAATCAGAAGAAAGCACAAGACATTCAGTTTCAGTAAAAAGAACTTTGTTCTTTTTGTCACACATTTGTGAGACACTAAAAAGATTATACTTAAGCTCTTGCACATAGTACACATCTTCAAAATCCAATTTACCGGTGTTAAGAGTACCTTTACCAGTAACTCATCCTCCTATTCCTCCTCCAAAGGTAACATATCCTCCATCTAATGATTGAAAGTCTGAAAGATAAGACATGTTTCCTGTCATGTACCTTGAACACCCACTATCTGAATATCCTTGATCTTCATCATCTGCTTGTGAATGTCCCTGCACATAAATAAGAAAATTAGATTTCTTAGGGAACCCAAGCCATTACTGACTTGGATTTTCCTCGTGCATCAATGTAATTAAATCTTTTGAGAACAGTTGATGCACCATTGGATTTAAGAGGTCTCCAAATCCAATATGCTGAGGCCTTAACAGCATTGGCCCTCTTTTCCCTAGTAGTTGAACCCTTAGGTTTCCAAATTTGTTTTTGTATGACTGCTTTAGTATGAAAAGGCCTTTGAGCAGTTTTAGATGCATATTTGTAAGTTGTTTTTGCATTTTGAACTGCTGGTTGTGGGTAAACAGTCTTAAATGGTCTAGCAGAAGGAACAGCTTGTCTGGCAGTAGAAACATGTTTTGGGCCAGACTTTAATGAAACTGCTCTGGATGTTGTTCTAGTAAAATTAGAGTGACTTTTAGTTGTATGCCTTTTTAAATTCACCCTACGGTTTGAATACCCAGATACCCTTAGGTTGCAGAAGGCTGCAAGATGGTCAAATTCTCCACAAACGAAACAAGCTTTGGTATAGAAGTCAAAGTCATCACCTAGTTGGTGAGACTTGAGGTCATTCCAATTCCTTTGGTTACCTCTGGGCTTTTTTGTGGTTCTATATTGCTCACAATATCTTACTGGTTTCCTAATATGTTTAACATTTTTTTAGGCCTAACAGTATTATTCTTGACCAACTTAGGAACACTTGTTCCTGCTTTCTTAACAACATCAGGTTTAGACATAACCTGTTCTTCTTCATCATCATCAGATTTCCAGTCCTCAATGATTGGACCATCTGATTTTCTATCAGAGGACACCTTGTCCTCATGAAGTGAAGTATTACTTGAACTCTCACTTACTATTATAGGTTTATCAACAACTATATCTTCTTTTGGCTTAACACCATATTCTAATGTAGGTTGTTGAAGGTCAGACAAGCCTATGTGCTCTAGGTCTATCCCTGGGGGTGCAGGGATTCCTCTGTAAGGAGGTGGGACATTCTTATATCCTAACCCAGACTTGGCTTTGTTGATCACTTGACATTCAATTATTTTGCTTACCCCCTTAGAGGCATAGTCTAATGCTTCTACACTTAATTGAATGTTTTCACTCTTCTTTTTAAGCCTATCATACTCAGTTCTTAAATAGTTAATTTCCGCATCTTTAAAAAAATATGTCTTTTTTAAGAAGAGCTTTGTCATCAGAAAAAGCAAATTCATTGTCTTTATATTGTATGATCTGCTTCTCTAGGGTAGCTAAACCTACCTTATAATCTGTTAAGTTTTGATGAGTTTTGTTTAGTTCTATCATTTGTTCATCATAATGTTTTCTTAAAGAGTCTAGTTCTTTAAGAGCAGTGCAAGTATTAGAACAAACTCTATCATTTTGTACCTCAGTAGCAGAGAAGGCAATGAGAGCCATCTGAGTAAAAGCTTCTTCTTCATCTTCCATGAAACTCCAATCAAAACCTAAGCCATCAATAGCTACCATATCTTTTGAGTTTGGCTCAGTAACCACCCCTGTTTTGGACTTGCTTCTAAAACCTTTGCTTTTGCCATCTTGATGCCTTGGTCTTCTACATTCCCTTGAGAAGTGCCCCATCATGTGGCAGTTGTAGCATTCTATCTTTGATTCGTTAAAACCAGCAGTATCATTGCTGCTGATAGTGATCTTCTTCCCTGTACTTTGATAAAATTTCTTAGCCCTCATGCTAAGAAGAGAAATTTGCCATTTTAGGTCCATCTCCTCCAAATCATCATCATTGATTTCCTGGAGGTCTTCATGAGTGAGTATAGACCCATCATTCTGGCTTGTGAGAAAAGCACAACATGTTTTCTCATCCATAATACCAATAGTACTGCTTGATGAACTAGTAGTACCAACTCCCATATCAACCTTCACATCTTCAACTGGATTTGAGGTACTAGGAGATGACACAAATGTCATGTTCCCAGTGCTTGAACTAGTACTTCCAGCTTTCTTCACATCTTGTTCAACAATTTTGAAGTTGTTGTACAAGTCATTCAAACTCATTGAATCAATATCTGGCTTGTTTTTCCAAACAACCACATGCATAGCCCACTCTTCTGGTAGACTTCTTAAGAACTTGGAGTTTAAATCTTCTTGAGATATCTCTACACCAAGAACAGCAAGTTGGCTCACAATCTTCTGAAGCCTGTTAAACAAGTGATCCAATGATTCATTGGTTGTTGAAGAGAAGTTTTCAAAGTTCTGCTTGAGAAAAGTCTTCTGGGGCTTCTTGGTGGCTTCATTTCCACCATACCTTGCAACAATTGCCTCAAATAATGACTTGGCATCTTTGAACTTGCTGAAGTTTAAAAGTTGATCATTTGGAATGGTCATCATTAGCATACTTCTGGCCTTGAGGTCATTCTTCTTCTTTACTCTATCTTCTCCAGTTGTTGGTTTTGTATTCACAGTTGTTACTACCTTGTCATCAACTGTTGATGTAGTAGTTGTAGCCTTGAAAGAGTTTCCTTCTTCAATAATTTCCCAAAGTGTATAGTCTTGCACATGGAAATACTGCTCTATCCTTAACCTCCACATATCAAACTCATTCTGTTTGAGCATTGGCAACTTTGCAGCAACATTTGTTTGAATAGACTCCATGTCCATTTCTTCTTCTTCTAAATCAAAGATATCAACCTGGCTCTGATACCAATTGAGATGATTGTTATACACTTTGAGGATATTAGTCCTTTATAACGTGTGTATATGATACTTTGAGTGAATATGATTAAGTATGAAGAATCTACTTAATCACACTTAGAAGGATATTGGTTATTGGAAATGGAACAGTGGTGGTTGTTGAATTTGATAATGAACACAGAATGTTTAACACCAAATGATTCAATATTATTGAGAATAATACGAGTGATCTTCACTATCACTAGGGTTACATAACTTTGAATCTCTATTACAAAGAAAACTATTTCTGTTACGTTCAACACAATGTATGTTTTCTAAGCTTTCAACTAGTCACTATTCAACATACTTAGACACTCTTATATTTTCTCTTAAAACTTCTTATATATAAGCTAAGATCTCCCTTCTATAGTCCAAAGGAGATCTTTACAATATTGATAAGTCTTGTCAAACTACTTGCATGTTATGTGTGTCAGTCCCTAAGATACAACTTGTTCTGTGTATTCAACATGTTGACTGAACACATATCTAAGATATTATCTACCGTATATATTTGACTTTTATACACAAATATCTTATACATACTTATCCATCCAGCAGTAGTATATGCGACACTTATCCATTCAGCAGTAGGATGAGTCACTCCAACAGCAGTATCTGATACACTAGCAGTAGAATCTTGCGGCAGTAGAAACTCTAACACTAGCAGTAGAATCTAATACACTAGCAGTAGTATCAACACTTAGTGTATTTCCTTGAGCAGTACTAACCTTGTGAACATTTAATTCCTAATACTAATCTTCAGAACATTTAATTCCCAACAGATATACCGAAGTATACCCACAATTCAGGTGAGCCACTGAAGTATACGAAAGTATCACTCCACGACTGTAGACCATTTGAAACAAGTAACCATCACGATAGATATGGCAAGATCCGTAGATCTTATAAAGACACTTATACACGTTGTGTCCTTTTTGGCGAACATAAGTGTATTATATTGGAAGTGTATCCTAAGAGATCTTTTAATGAATCTCATTGCTCTAGACTCGATTATGTGCGTTTTGGTTTTAGTCGTCGTAGGCATGGAGCAGAGTGCTACCTTTTCAATATCAACACATCTCAGAGTGAGAGGCCGATAGATTATGCAAGGTTCTCCGTGAGAAATGAAACAAATATCTTTTAAGAGATACCTGAGTCGCTAGGAGGGGTTGTGCAGCGCGTCACTGGGTCTATGACGTCTTGTCTTCAATACCAGTATCATCTTTGTGATAACTGATAGCAGATGTATTGACTCGATTTTTATCCTAAGTTTTCATGGAGGGCTATTTCTTTTCACCCTTTCATAAACTTTTCTTTTTAATTCTTCAACCCCTTCTTTCTCCTTTCTCATTTACTCCTTTTTTCAATCATACCTAAGGACTTCTAATTCTAATCTATTGGAATTGTCCTTGGTTAGATCCTTCCGGCTCTGGCAGATCATAGGACATAAACCTAACCATAATCACCATATAACTCCATGATTATCCTATGTTGCCATAAACCATTCATATGAAAATCTCTCAAAGTGTTTATGATTATAAAACATATTTTGTTAACACCTTGATAGTTTTTCTTTTTCTGAAATACTCCCCCTTCACATGTGCTTATGAGATTTAAGATAGATTTACACATGTTGGGTAGAGATTGCACTTTTGAATTGATAAATTTTTAGTAAACATGACCGATTCGAGACACACTTACATCACTAGTTAGACTAGCCTGAAATTATTACCCGTCCTGGTCATGTTCAAAGAAAGTCTCTCGAGACAGTACATTCTACTTAGACAAGTCCTATTCGAGACATGCTTACATCACTGGTTAGACCAGCTTGAAGTTATTACCCTTCCAGGACAAGTCTTTTCGACTACTGACAATTAAGCTTCGTCAATTCGTTGTTATATCTGAGTCGAGCTCATTTGAGATTCAACCACGATCATTAAACATTTTTTATCACATTTTAATCACGTCTTCTCCCCCTCAAAAATAGCATATTCGTGATATTTTTGATATCAATTGATTAATAGAAAAGCTTTTGGAGATAGAGACGGATTTGTTTTGCATGAGATCGGAACATTTTTTGTTTTTATACTCCCCTTAATGAAAAGCATATTTCATATAGGAATTTTAAGATCAATTAAGGGTTTGGGGGGAGTTATATTTTTGAAATGTGAGTTATGTACTGAAATGTACACAAGTCTTTTTTGGAAAGCGAGTTTTTGTGTGAAATCTTTTCGTTTGTTTAGACTCGAACTTTTTGAAAATGATTTCGTCTTTGAAATTACGAGTCCTAATCTGAAATAATTAGAAGTCATCATTTATGTCCGGGTTTCGTACTGAAGTATACGAAAGCCATAGTGAAGAAATTTTGAGAAACAACATGTTTTAGAAAACATTTTAGTGAACTTTCGCTCAAGCATCTGTACATGTCCGTATCATTGTTCAATGACATTTCTAGATACGTACAGAATATCGATTATACGAGAGACATGTCGTGAGAAAATATTTTTGGTTTTTTGATTTTATATTGTTTTTGTATTTTTGAAAATTTTCTAATGTTTTTGGATTTTTGAAATTTTATATTTTTGTATTTTGTTTTTGTTGGTTTTCAAATTTTGTAGTTGGTTTTTCAAAAATATTTACAGCGAAGCTATTTTGAAAATATTTTCAAGAAGATTCGAGAAGACGTTCTAGCTCCTCAGGAGTAGGCTTCGCATGCCAATTCGTCGAACTAAATCGTCAAACCTTTCTTTTGGAAGGGCTTTAGCAAATAGATCGGTGAGTTGGTAATCTGTCTTCATGAAAAATAATTCAACAATACCCTCTTCTACGTGCTCTTTGATGAAGTGATAGCGGACTCTAATATGTTTCGTCTTCGAGTGTTGTACTGGATTACACGAGATGGCTATGGCACTTTTCGAATCACAATACAAAGGTATTCTGTCGAAAGTAAAGCCATAATCTGTGAGTTGTGTCCTCAACCATAGAACTTGGGCACAACACGTAGATAGAGACATATACTCGGCTTCTGCGGTTGATAATGCAGTACAATCTTGCTTTCGTGACGACCAGCCTACTAGCTTTTCACCCAAAAATTGTGCTCCACCTGATGTACTTTTTGCTGTAACTTGACAACCTACATGGTCGGCATCTGAAAATGCTGTTAGTTTAAACTCAGAATCCTTCGGATACCAAAGTCCCATGTTAATGGTTCTTCGTAGGTACCGAAAGATCCGTTTAACCTCTTGGGGCTGAAGTTCAGTAGGCCTTGCCTGAAACCGTGCTAATAAGCAAACAGCAAAATGAATATCGGGTCAACTAGCAATAAGGTACATGAGAGAACCAATCATGCTCTGATATTTCTTCGGATCGATGGGTTTCCCAAATAAATCAGCACCGATTTTTGGTGAAACGACCACTGGTGTACCAATAGAGTCACAGTTTTTCATACCATGTTTTTTCAAAATCTCAATTTTATATTTAGCTTGATTAATAAAAATACCACGAGAGGATTGATGTATTTGTAAACGAAGAAAGAATTTTAGTTCCCCCACCATGGACATTTCAAATTTGCTTTTCATGAGACTTTCAAATTTTCTTTAAACCATATATGGCTTTCTTTAGTTTGTAGACGTTGTCTGGATGTTCTTTTTCAAAGAATCCTTCTGGCTGACTCACATACACTTCTTCTATCAGAGTTCCATTCAAGAATGAAGTTTTGATGTCCATCTGATATACAGTGATGTTTTTGTGAGCTGCATAGGCCAAGAAAATCCTAACTGCCTCAAGTCTGGCTACTGGCGCGAATGATTCTTTGAAATCTATCCCTTCTTCCTGTCTGAATCCTTTAGCCACGAGACGTGCTTTTTTGCGAATTACAGTCATTTCTCCATCCTTTTTGTTCTTCCATAACCATTTGAGATCAATGACAAGTTTGTCAATTTGTCTTGGAACTAAATCCCAACTATCATGTAGCTGATATTGAAGAAGTTCTTCCTGCATCGCTTCGATCCATGCATTTTCTGCCATCGCCTCCTGAATGTTCTTTGGTTCTTCTAGGCTTATTGAGCAAATGTAGATGCACATTTCGGGGTTGGTGGCGAGTTGTCTTCTCATCTGAACTAGCCTTGAAGGTTCATCAATAACTTGTTCAATTGGATGGTCTTTTGTCCATTTGAGTGTAGAAGGGTACCTTGGGTTTAACGTATGTATGTTAGATGGTTCTTGTAACCTTGAAGAAGATTCAGCAGAGTCCGTAGCAAACGGGTTTTCAAATACTGCTTCCTCTAACACTGCATTGTTTTGATTCTGTGTTTGTTCTTCTTGAAATGGTGTGTTTTGATGTTGCTCATCAACTCTTGGTAGAACAATTTCAAGAATTGGAGTTTCTGGAGTAGATGTAGATGAAGTTAAGGGAGTTGGTACGTCAGCTTCGATTGTTGTTGATGCTTCTTGTGGTGGTGGTGGTGGTTGATGGTTTTGAGCGGGTGCAACGGAATGATGTTGTGATGCATTTGTCGAAGTTCCACCACAGTATTCATCAAACCGAAACTCAAATAAATTTTCCAGTTCTTGTTCTGAAGGTTTTTCAGTGGTTGTTGATTGAGCTCCTTGAGGTATGAGTCCTGAACAAATGTGTCCAGAAGTCTGCGGGTTTGGTGCGGGTCCTAATCTGTTTTGATTTGAAGCCATTGGATTAAGCGCGTGTTCTAGAGCGAGTCTTAAACTACAAGAAACTATAAAAAGCAATAACAAGCAAATAGAAGACAACCAATAAGCAAATAAGCAGTTAATAAGCTAAAAGCTATAGGCACTATTTTTGGATTTTTGAAGATTAAAACTAAAAAAAAACTGGAATTTTATAAAACCAAGAGTGAATTACAATAACAGAAAACTTAAATAACAAAAAGATGAAAAGGATTAAAATTACCTAAATATTAAGCTATTTCCTACTGCCTTTCAAAGGCAACATAATAATCTATTTATACTACTAGAAATTAGGGTTTTCCTCTGTGTCTTGTGCTTCTTCTCTGAGTGGAATCAGCTCTTTCTCATCTTGAGCCCTTGGATATTTCTTGGTCACCACTTCAACCAATCTCACCCGTGGGATCAAATCTTGTACCTTGGATTTCCAGCATGGCAAGGAGGGGGGGAGACATAGGCATGTGATACCTTGGACTGGAGTGAGGTGAGGTGGAAAGGAGGAAAGTGACAAGGATGAGTTAACAGGGATTTGGCGGGCAAATTAGAGGTTAGGGGTGATAACGTTGGGGATTTAACTATTTCTTTGACCCCGTATTAAGCCAAAAAGTGGGAGTGGGCCTGGTAGGTTGGGCTGGTGATGAGATGGGTTTTTAGTTTTTGGTTTGTTTATTTAGTGTTTTGAATCCGGATTTGGTTTAAGCATTTGACTTGGTATTGGATTTAACATTAAAGGACCATTTCTGCCATTTTCTTAAACTGCTTCCAAGGGCTGTCTTTGCCAAATGATTATTCTTCAAGGATTGATGTTGACATTTTGAGCTCAAGTATCTTCCCTAGGCTTCGGCTTTAATTCTCTTTCCAAATCTCGTGCTCGTTTTTGCCCTTTTTTCTTGATTTTTGTCATTTTCTTTGATATCCGTGCTTGCACATGTATAAACACAAAAACACAATATATTTGGCATAATTGGTTAGTTTTTGGCCTATTTGGTCCATTAAATTAGGTAAAAGGTATGTGTAAATTAACACATACCAAGTCTCTCAGAAGCCATTTGTGAAATTTCGTCAAACTTCACAATCATCGTCTCCATTATCCTTTTTGTCCTTCTATTATACACCCTGAATGCCCTCGAGTTTTCTAAGTATCCAATGAAGATTCCAATGTCACCTTAGCTCTCAGCTTCCCTAGATCTTCTCTGTCGTTCGTTGGGTAGCACAAAAGGCCAAAAAATGTGAAGGTAAGAGATATCGGGTTTTCTGTTGTTCACTAGTTCATATGGGGTTTTATTGAATCTTGAATGGATTAGGGAACAGTTCTGAGTGAAACAAGCAGTAGGAACAGCATCAGCCCAAAAGAATAACGGTGCACTAGAATAAATCAGCATTGTGCGAGCAGCTTCCACAAGAGTTCGATTTCTTCTTTCAACTACCCCATTCTGCTGTGGAGTTCTAACAATAGATGTCTGATGTGTGATTCCAGCATTTTCAAAATAAGTACTTAACTCCTGATTTGTGAATTTTGTGCCGTTATCTGTTCTTACAATCCTTACTGGAGCTTGAAGTAGGACTTGAATACGCTTCAGAAAGGTGATGATGATGCCTGGTGCTTCGTTTTTTGATCTTGGGCCACATAAGTCAATGTGCTTTCAACTCTCATTGGGCCACATAAGTCCATGTGCAACATATGTAACTTTGCTTCCGAACTGGGTACGGTTTTAGGTTTATATGATGCCCTTTTGCTTTTTCCTTGTTCGCATGATGGAAATAAGTGATCCTTAGTGTATTTGAACTTAGGAAGTCCGTTGACGATGTTGTCTTTGGCTAATTTGTTAATGGTGTCAAAATTGAGATAGGATAATCTTCTATGCCACAACCAGGACTTTGTTCCGCATGCTCTTGTCATAAGAAAAATTGGTGATGAAGAGGCCATGTGGTTGACGTCGATAGCATATAGGTTGGTGCCACGATTCCCAGTTAAGAGATCATCGCCAACCAAATTTCTAATAAAGCACGTGTTTCTCCTAAATGCAACCTCTAAATCTGCATCACAAAACTGCCCGACTGAAAACAAATTGTGTCCCAACCCTTCGACGTAGTAAACTCGAGTGATCAAATAATTCCCAAACTGAAGATCACCATAGCCCAGAATAGCTGCTACATGATCATTTCCAAAGCGTACAGTTCCCATGAATTTCTAGACTAAATTGATCAGCAGCTTTAGATTCCCGATCATGTGCTTGGAGCAACCCGAGTCGACGATCCAAAGACATATTTCGAAAACTTGCGAAGAACAGAAGAGTTTGTATTTGGAAACCATTTAAAATTTGGTTCCATGGGTTTGGGGTAACATCCGGATCACACTCATAGAAAGTTTCTACTGGTTCAATTTGAACAGCTTTCAATTTTCCATTCTGGAGTATGAACTCTCTACCCGTTGGTTTTCATACACAATACTTAAGATAGTTCCTAGGCATTTGCGTACTAGTGGTTGACCTAAATTGTGCAGTTAGTCTTCCTATAGATCTAGATCTAGCACTAGTTCTTTTTGGAACGTTCTTCTGTTCAGGCGTAACATTCACATTTTTAGAAACATAATCATTACAAACATCATTAGATAAGCATTTCTTGCACATTAAACACATAGAGTCATTACATGCATTAGAAACAGTACTTTTGACATTACATTTAGATGACATATGTCTTTTATTACAAAGCGATAAATTCCAAGGGTGTTCTTCTACTTCTTCAACTTTATTCTGGCATCTACTCTTAGAGACAGGCAAGACTCTATTGTTCTTTGTATTGCTCCTAGGCTGTAGTCTGCTGCTCCTAGAGGTGCTTTCTAATCCTGTAGAAGGTAAGGCACACGCATTAGGATTTATATTGTTGTCTTTAGAAGTTGTTTTAGCATTCCTAGACTCTTTTGGATTAACTTTTACGCTCTTGTCGTTTGTCCAATATGTTTTAGATGTGGAGGCAGACGCAATAGTAGGACTAATCCTATAAAGGCCAGGTGCTATCACTTTTGGTGTTTCAACAACCGCTTTTCCTTTATCAACAATATTTTCTTTTTCATTTTACTTGAGCAAGGGTGTTGGAGTGACTGGTTTTGTCAATCATTTTTCACATCAACTTTTCGAACAAATTGAGAAATCGACATTTTTGGTTTAACAAACGGTTTTGAAGTATTTGGTTTGTCCAAAGTCGATGGTTTTGCAAACTTAGTATCCACACCCTTCCTTTTTTGACTTTCCAGCTGAGCCGTCAAAAGATCATTTTGCTCTTTCATGTCCTTGTAGGCACGCTCATACGACAGTTTGTCATACTCGCATTCCTCGGTTTTTCGATCAAGTTGTTTAAAATATGACACGTTTTCTTTTTCAAGTTTAATAAGACCATTTTAATATTTTGAAACAATTGCAGAGGTCTCAGCTCGCAGTCTTTCATCGTCTTCAACAGAATATGTCTTTAAAATGATGGACATAATATCGGTCGACATAACTGCTTCGAAGAGAGAGTCATTTAGGTTTTCCAAAACTTTGATGTTTTCAATATTTTCATTAGCTTCCTTCACCAGGTATTTGTGGTCCTTGACAAAGTCGGCTGTTTCTTTCAAAAATGTTTGTTCAAAATGAATTACACTCGCATGGATGTTATTCAGTGGAGTAGTAATTTCTGTTTCAAACACCTTTTTCATTTCTGCATGAAAGCTTGAATGCCATTTGTTAACACTGATAGTAATTTTGGATGCAACAATTTTTTAAGTGTTTCAATTCTCGTTTAAATATCATCTAAAAATCCTCTAGCAGCACTTGTGTTAAAAGGATTGTTTGATGACATTTGCTCCAAGTTTGAAAGAGTTTTAGAAATAGCTTTATGTTTCGCAACTGGTGTCGTAACAACTAGTTTTTTGGAAAACTTTGTTGTTTGTTTTTGTGGAACAAAAGGAATTCCAGAAAGTTTGTTAAGTTTATTGTAATCAATTGGTTTTATCTCTAGGTTCTTTTCTTTCATTTTAATTTGACTCTCTTCAACAAGCTCAATCGTTTCGTCAGTATCCCGAACAGCGGGAGGATCATGTTTAGCATATATTATATTTCCATTGTACAAAACATTCTGTTCTTTTTGAGCTTTCTTGAGAGTATAAGGATTTTCACAACCGATAGCCATTTTCTTCATTGTATGTAAAAATGGATTTTGATCTTTAATAAGCATATGAATGGTTTGACTTGAATGACCCATTTTCACAAGCAAATCTTCCAACTTTTTGATTGTTTCTTGTTTCTCAATGATTTCATCAAGAAGATCGTTTTCTCGTTTTGAAAAATTTGCTTTCAACTGTTTCTTTTCTTTTTCAAGATCAGAACAAGTTGATTTTTGTTTAGAAAGTTAGTTTTTCAAATCAGAAATTTCCGCGTTTAAGGATTTTATTTTCATGTGTGAACATACATCAAGTGTGTCAAACTTGATTTGCAATTGTTTTTCCCTTGAAACAGAATTTTGATAACCAGTTTCTAAGTCTGACTATCATTTTTTTATGAAACTCAAAAGCTTTTTCATTTTCCTTAAACCTCTCAAGCTCAGCGGTCATTTTCACATTCGCGGCCTTAACATCGCGATTAACCTTTTTTACTTTCTCAATTTCAATGCTACAATTATTCGATAATGATTCAAAGAGAGCGCGTGTTTCCTCATCATGCTCATGCTGTGAAACTAAGCCTCCACTATGATTCATATCTGGAGTTTCCGAATCAATATTGCTACTACTCGGCATGTCCAGGTATGTATCATAAGTGGGTGTTGGAGTCTCAGAATGTTGTTCCTCATGAGGAGACATATCAAATATATAATTATTGTGGCATGTATTGAATAATGGTGTAACAAATGGAAATTTTCACACTTTAAGTTAATAATAAATATTTATTTATTATTTTTAAACCGAGCATTTCTATGCATAACTGCATGTTTCTGTGAATTTCTAAGCATTTCTGAACACTTTTGGGAGCTGTCCCGCATACTGTAGCTTACAGTCACTGCGGAAAAAGTTTATTTTTGTCAGTAAGCGTAAATTATTCTATTTCTGATAGTTACTGACAAGTTTCGTAATTAACCGAGAAGCTTTCTCGTATTTACTGAAAAGCAACCCCACACGCAAACCGACACTACAATATATATGAAAAGCAACCGCATAGCCAAACCCCCAAACAAAACAAACACACCCTAATTTTTTTGTATGATAATATGTATTATCTAAATTAAACAAACTAACAAGAAGCTAGAAGTACAATGACACTCTGACTCTACAAAGACACCTAGACTCTAGAAACATGATTATAACCTTACCAAACTTGCCACCGACCCTAAAGTTACAACGAATCTAAGACAACAATGGCACGAGAAAGTGAAAATCATCAAACTAAGGTAAAACCATGACCCCCAATCCACCAAACGCACTAACAATAAGGGAAACCCGATAAAAAGCATGAAAATGAGTTACAAATGACCATGAACACAACCCTTAGACACCTGACTACCTAAGGCGTAACCCACCTATAATCAAACAACTTCAGACACACAATCTGACTGAGTGATGTAGTGCAAAGAGTGGAGACGGTTGACCAGAAATACCTTAGGATACATGTAAACCACTAAAGAAAAAACGACCTCCGTTGTCTTGACTATTGACCCTCGACCACAAATCACCATCACCGCGACCCGGAACCCTAAACTTTACGCTGAACTACTACCCGAAATCTAAACTATTCGAACTTCGCATCTGAAGAACCTGAACCACCTCCTAATCCTGGCCCTAACCACTTGTAGTAAACGACCAAAAATCAATTGCAAACAATGATCTAATCCTCACATGCAAACAATGAACCAATCCTCACTTCAAAGAACGACCTAATCTTCAACCAAACCACGACCCAATCTTGACACTAACAATTTTCAAACAAACTACCAACATGAACAAGGAACAAATCAACATACAAATCCATGACCACCAACCTCAAAGGTCATCTGGACCACCCCCGAACTGAACAACATAGATCTGAACACAAACCGACCAACTTAAACCACCATAAGAACCTTATGGAACTGAACCAAAATCTTACCAGAAACTGATAATGTTATAAGAGCTGAAGCAAACACGGCTTCATCACTACCCTTAAAACATCGACCATAACCAAACTACCACATCTGAACCCCGAAACGCCATATAGAAAATTGAGATTTGAACCATTTGAACCATGAGCAAACAAACCAAGATATGAAACACCGTCTAACCTTTCTGGAAAACCAATATACAGTGACCTCACTAATGAATTTTTCTAGAAAACAACCACTATTATAGTGTCCGATGCAGTAGCGTATCACACGCCATAGAGCTTTTTTTTCCTATGGCGCCGCCAAACTGCACTGTTGGTTTTGCCATAGCGGCATTATCGGGATGATAGCCATGGAGTTGGCGAGCGTTTTTGGTTAATTTTTTTTTTTAATTTTTTAAAAGTGGATGTTAGGCAACGGCTGGAAATGGGAAAAAACCCTATCTTTTTTAGTAAATACTCACTTTTTTCATAAAAACAACCTACAACAATCCATTTTATCGCTATTTATATACTTTCTCAAACACTTCATTTTTTCCCTATATCATACACTTGCAACATGGGTTAGAATGATGAAGATCGAGCCGAGCAATTATTACATTTATTTGAATATCATGAACAATATCTAGCCTTTGATGACAATAAAGACACTAGATCACACACTCAAACGTCCATACCTAGAGACTATGAAGGCGTTGAACTGCGTCTCTTGGAAGATTATTTTGGCGACAATCCAAAATACCCCGGAAGGAATTTTAGGTGACGTTTCCGAATAAGTCGAAAATTATTTTTACAAATAGTCGGAGGTATAACTAACTATAACCTTGAACCTATTCTCGAGCGCTTTTTTATTTTAAAGATCTCGGAAAAATGCCGCTAAGAAAATGAGTACTCCTTCTGTCGTTAAATAAATGTCCACTTTGACTTTTTGCAATCTTTCTTATTCAGCTTTAACCTTAAATATTTTTGTTTGTGTTATATAATACTTGATGAAAATTATACCAACGAAAATACATTTAAAACCTAATTCATTCATATGTTTTGCATTAAGTATTGCATAACACAAACAAAACTATTTAAGGTAAAAGTTGAACAAGAAAGACTGCAAAAAGTCAAAATGCACTTTTTTTTGGGGTAAAGGGAAATACCCCTGGTAAAATTTATTACTCCAAAAACGTTTAAGTACATAGGATGTGAGTGAATCCCACATCTAAACTCGTTACAAAGACGGGAAACAAACTCACCAACTGTGCTTCAAACCAAAACTAACATAAAATGGACATTTATTTAGGGACGGATGGAGTATTATTCCTTTAATGAAATGCACGTCTACTTTACGCCAATTGGCGTACGGGAAAACACCCGATGCTTTTGTTGAATGTTTACAAATTGGTGAACATTGTAGTCGTGATAGTTTAGACAATTTTACCAAATGCATATGAAAATTATACTCGGAGGAGTATCTAAGAAAACTCTCACAAAATGCTATTTTGAGGATATATGAAAAACATGAAAACTATCATGGGTTTTCGGGTTTGCTTGGTAGTATATATTGTATGCATTGCAAATGGAGGAATTGTCTTAATGCTTACAAAATCATACTCAAATGGGGTAGATCATAAATATTCAAATTGGGGGGTGGGGGGTCACAAATCTATTATATTGATAGCGCTTATCCGTAACTCCACGATGCTCAAGTTGCAAAGTATTTGGTCATGTTCTTAATGAGTGTCCAAAGAAACTTGCTAGAGATGCTATTAAGAACATGAAAACACCAAGGCAAGTTGTTTATTGGGTTGAGATTGGTTCAAAGTCATAGTTCGCTTATAAACCTAAGGCACCAAGAAAAGCGAAGGAAACTAATGATAAAAATGATAATACAGTCCCTTCCACATCGAACCCGTTTGATGTATTGAGCTCTATGGTAGATGAGGAGGAAGGTGAGGATCGTAAATCCTCCAATTCGCATGTAAAGAGCCAAGAGGAAGGTAATGTGAACAATGATAAACATGCGAGTGCACCTATATATTGATTCATTTGGCAGTCCAAGAACTACAACTCTAGTTGAAAAGATTAATAATCTAGGAAGTCAAAGTAATATACATCCGTTAATAGTGGTTGAAACTACCCTCTTTTTAATGTCTGCTGAACTTCATCCCGCTTCCTATAATGCTCTCTCTTTCAATCGTTTTTCCATTTACACACACACACAAAAAAAGTTCAACAGCAGCAACGTGAAGAAGTCCATATTTGGGTTACGTTCAAATTGCAGGGTGGTGTACCCGGACAAGAAAGGACGACGTAACAGACTTCGCTGCCTCTTCTCGCATGTATACCATTCCCTCAAAAACAAAAATATAATAACCCTACTAGAGTTGTCATATAGCCTCCCAACAACATGACTGAATGGCTACAAACAGGAACATAACTACAAAAAAGATTAAACACGACTGTGCCTAAAAAGATGACTCATGCTCGGCCTCTTCTGACATTCATTTTTTTATTTTATTTATTTATCTTTTTACATAAAGAAAATTAAAATTTTCAGAGTTTACTTTAAGAAAAAGTCATCACCAACTAATCTAATCAAAACATTATTAACTTAACAATTGTTAATATATTAACCTAATTTGTTTTTCTGAAATAGTTTCTTAATAGAGATTATTTTTACTAGAAAATCAATAAATTTGATAACACAACTATAAATTTAAAAAGAAAATTTAAAAAGAAAAACATACTTAAGTTTGTTTCAATCCCATATCTCCATGAAAGGACGCACTCGCTTACGACATCAAAACCCTATCACAAACTTGCATGGCTTACAAGTGGAAACATGAAACTAGATTTGGATTGATTTGTGATTTGGCTATCTGACCCAATTAGGGCTTGTTCAAATGTTTTGTAGTTTCTTTTATGATATAGCATCTTGGTTGTTTTCTCTAACAAAGTCGCATTTAGAAAGAAAAAATATTCCAATGAAAACAGATGGACCAGGTTGATGGGTTGGCGAGGCGGCACAACTTACCGTAAACATGACATATTCAAATGATTGGGTAACATTTAGTGAACCAATATATATAACATGAAAGTTAGTTTTAAGTTGGCTTTGCAACATGCAATAGCTTAGCCAAATGTATATATTGTTCCGTTTGCGGAAGTATAAAGAGAAAGGAGAAAAGAAAATGTTAATGGGGAAAATATACTTTTTGATCTCATTGAGACTGTTTGTAATCAAAACGTATTAACCCTTCAATTTTATTCTTTAAACTTTATAATTAGCGGATGTACATTAATTTCAAAAATCATTTAAAAACTTGTAAATTAACCCAAATTTTCTGTGCAATTTATTTTTTCGCATCTCACCGCTGGAAAGACGACGTAAAGCTTAGTAGAGATATTTTTATAATTATACGAACGTGCTGAACAATAAAATCAGCCCCTACGGGCCTACCTATTTGTCCATTTCTATCAATTAGTTTTTGTTTTCACTATCAAACCTCTCTCAGCTCATAAATAAAAATAACAAGGGCTGTGGTAACGTCACGTGAAAGATTTTCGACCGCGGGTTAAAGTCAAAGAATTGTAATATACGAGAAGACAGGTCCGCGACGGAGCCAATTTATTTTCTATTTGGAGAACGTTTTTGTTTCTGGTTTTTCTTTATCAGTACAACGATTATCATTCAACCATTTAGCTTATGTGTATATGTTTTTTAAAATAAAGTTACAAAAATCGCGAATCTGATAGTCGGGCGGTCGACCACCTTATAGCTTGTAATCGGGATTAATCGATAATTAATCGGATTGACATTTTCGGCAAGTTTTAGGTATTTCCGGCTAGTTTTAGTGATTCTCGGTAAGATTTTCCTTAAAATAGAGTAAACTTCAAAATATATCCCTCTGGTTGACCCCATTTCACACCATAAATCTCTCGCCGATAAGTTGAGACACATACATCCCTCCGTTAACAAATGTTAACCGCCATACATCCCTCCGTTAATTTGATGACTAAAGGTGCAAGTTATTTCTCCGTTATCTTCTAACGCGAGAGAAAATTTTTGCACCGTTAGTCCTTGGTGCAATTTTTTTGCACCGTTAGTCCTGGACAAACGACAGTTTTTTTGCACCGTTGGTGCAATATATGTTGCTATCTGTAAGTTTTTTTTATGTTGCTATTATTTAGGTTTATGTGTCAATTTGTGCTTAATTTTTCTTTGATTATATTTGCAACACACACTGTTGGTTTAGGAAAAGTCTAAGATTTTTTACTATTGTCGGTAACTTTAAGCAAACATGTCTAAATTCGGGAAAATGTAAGAAAAGTTGATTGAGTGAAAAAGTATAAATCTTGATTTTGTAGTATGAATTTGTTTTGCAATATGCGTGTGTATGTTTGATGTTTTTTGGTTAACTGGATTTTATTCTTGATGCAGGCATACGTTCAGCATCTAGAAAGCATTAGAATTAACCTTGACCAGTAGCTTAAACGAGCAAACCAGTAGGTATACCTACTATTACTGTACTTGATTCGCACGTGTTTCCCTATGATAACTGCCTTGGAAGGTAACCAACGTAATGATAGTTTAATTTTTAGGTTTTCTTTTAATGATTTTTGGATGTTTGGATATCAGGTACTCTTAACATATCCCGCTAGATTACAGTAACACTATAAACCTTTAAATAAATTGTAGGTTGTATTCATAAAATATAGATGATCCAGTCATATGTAAGAGACTGAGAGAATATTTTAGAGTGCTTATTTGTTTACCAAAAGCACATAAGAAGCAGTTCACGAAATAGCATTTACATTTGCATATAGTTTTTTTTAAAAGACGCCAAGTTTGAATAGACAGTTATTTCAGTATTGGCTATAATAGGCAACTTGAAATGAGCAACACTTTGCTCCACAATAAGTACCTTTTTTCTGGATTATGTATGCCTAGATACGTGGTCATGTGGTTTGATGATTTGAAGCTATTGTTGATATGTTTTGTTTGCGTATTGATTGTAGGATTTTGATGTGATGAGTTTTGATGCCTTGGTTAGAGCTGAGATTCTCCGCAGTTTGGCATGCCGACGTATTGTTGTTACGGGTATGGCAGATACATAAGTGATAGCAATGTCGATTTTGCCAGGCTGTGATGATTCTGAACAGTTTCGGTTTAAAAAATAAACCCGTAGCCTGCATTCGAGTTCAAGGTTAGTTGTATTTTGTGTCCTTTTGTTCATATTATAACGGGAACTTGCTACCTTTGTTATGAATTGCTTCAATGGATATGATTTGGTTGAAGACAGAGGAGGCCAAAACTGGATATCAACAAATGCTGCTGTATACGATGTGTGGTGTTCTGATTATATTCATGTCTGTCCTAGCTGTTTTAAAAATTGCATTTAGAAAGAAGCTGTCAATGTTTTACTTGAATTTTATGTCTTTTTTTCTTTCTTCTTTAGCTTTTTGTAGGTAATGACCTAATGCTGTACTATTCATATTGAAACGTTTATATCGAGTCACATGGGTCGTAGAATATTCAAGAGGTAAATACCTACAAAGCACTCAGGTATAGGTAACTGAATATGCATAGTATATTGATTCATACCAACGTATATTGAATAAAATCACAACATTGATTTTATTTTATGCATAGTATAACAGCATTAAAAGCATATGACTTGCTAACTGAATAACCAAGTTAATATTGATTCTTTTGTTCATTAACAGGTATGGGTAGTCAAACCAGAAGGAGTTCATGTATTGGGTATAAAATGTAGCAGTTACTACTGATTTGGACAAAACACATGCTCAATCTCTTTGTCTGCGTAATGTATCTGCTTTTCCATTATAGTTAACAATTGTTACCATTGTGTTGCAGATTGTTATTTGTTTGGATAGGAATTTTATATTTTTAAATTTTCAATATTTTTTTATTTCCGTAGGTATAATCGATTCATTGAAAAATATATGTGGTACTTCGTGCAGACCCAAACAATAGTAAAACGTACCTGGAATTTCACATTTTCACAAGCTAATATTGGTCGTGCAAAGTTGTTAGCCACAGGTAAGCTGAGTTCCAGTTTCGGCGACCATTTAACTAATATGTCATAAATATGTAACTGTATTTCTTCTGTTAAATATTATTCAGGTTCCAGTCTACCATTTACTGATTTTCTAAATGTCATTATGATCTTAGGTACGGACACGCAAATAGGAATAGGTATCAGCACGTTACACAAAAATAATTGCCCTGTGCGTATGACCACTTAAAGTGATTTGATTATTTATTTCGAGCCACATTTGTCTGAATTTTCAGGCTACCATGTGTTAATTTCTTGGTTGTTTTCTTTTTTACTGCTAAGCCTAGGTGTGACCCGTTACAGAAGGAAGTGGCTGCTGGATATGCTGTTTGAGATTGATTACTCTCTTAAAAGAAGGTAATTATTATACTAATTAAGCTTCAAGTGCTTAAGTTTTTACATTAGCATAGTCATGGATTACTCTCTAGAGTGTTAACCTTTGATATCGTGTTACTTATTTACCAGGTTGTGGAACAGGAAGGGAAACGAATAAAGATAGCTCTGATTTTACCAATCTCTACGAATGGGTTAGTTTCTCACACTACGTTTACCGGTAATCCATTCGTGGACAACAAACTTATTTTCCATTAACGTTACTGAGCGTTAGGTTGCACCAGCTGACTGTATAGAATAACACCAACAAATCGTCATTGCAAACGATTTTGGTTTACGAATTTACACTTCCTTAATTGTGACCTAATTAGCCTAATATGAAAAATTATTCAGTTCTATTGTATTAAAGGTGTGTTTTTTACTGGTAAGATGTAATATTGGTGGTTATTCAAAACAATCTACTATAGATTTAATGGATAACATTGCTCATCTTCATTTTTTTCCCTTATGCTAACAACATAATTGTTCGGGTTTCTAATATAGTCCATTTGCATCTACCAGTGGTGCCCAGGGAAACCGGCGAGGTAATTGACCTATCAGCTTAGAAAATCGGCCTCCTATAACGGTAATACAGGACTCACAGGTTTTGTTTGGTTTTGTATATTATGTACACTTGGTACGCGTGGCCTAACACTGTGTGCATTCGTTCACAGCTTGAACAGGACACCGTTGGTGTTCGATTTTTATATTTCTTATTACTATATAAGGTAAATTCATGTCTGACATCACAACTTATTTCTCAAAGAGATGCGTCAAAGTAATTGAAAATCTAAAATCATTCATTGTTTTCTCTCTATGTTTTTTTTTGGCATGAAACTAGCTACAATTCTTTTTATATAGAAGATGCATAAATCTTCCAATGGTTGCTAATGGAAAACATGAAACCATGTTGATTCACCTGCATACTCGCTATCGCTTACGTCTTTAATGGGCACATTTTGATTATATCACATTGGTTAATTTTATGGATGATTATAGTGACAAATTATGTAATTTGACTCAATGGAGTGTTTTGTCTATCAGGTCAGATGAATCAGCTTTGGTCTGGGCAACCTTGCACAAAGTCACATACTATAATAGCGTTCAGGATTAGAATAACAGATAAGTTTCAGACCAACAGACCAAAATTACGAATGGAACATGTACTTATTACTAAAGCTACGAGCTCATCTGGCCCCAAATTGATTTATGTTTGTCCAAACAGCCCCTGAGACCCGATCTGTCCAAACATGCCTACTCATTTAAGGTACCACTTTCTCTTATATTTCTATTGCCATCACAAAGAAATAGCCAAATACTCATTTAAGGTACCACTTTCTCTTATGTTTCTATTGGCATCACAAAGAAATAGCCAAATAGCCTTTTGAAGTTAGGATTAAAGTATCTTTAGAAAGTTTTCAATTTTTAAATCCTTTAGGAAAGTTCGTTAGCTTACGTTTTTCGGCTTATATGGTTGTTTGCAGATATCAGATAAATTTCAAAAGTCTGTTTAGATATTTTTTTTTGCTGGCCTACTCATTTTGTAGTTATCAGATTTGGAGACAACAACAGGTAACAAATCTACAAGAAAAGTGGCTTTTTAGGACCCTTTGTCTGGGACGGTATGATAATGGAGTCCTAAAAAACTGTTTAATAG